>PVKM010039956.1:0-13335 GCA_004027735.1 Carollia perspicillata | reverse complement strand
GGTAACCAAGGGCTAGTCCATCATTGTTTGATTAAGTGAACTTGAATGAGGTGTGGAATGGCTGATAGACCTTGGGATTCTAAGGTTCTTTATATCAATTAGATGGGTTGTAAAGTGAAACTTGTAAATCTACACAAAAAAAACTCGTTAACCCCAAGAATTAGCAGGTGGCTGAATATATATAAATTGTTTGTTTACCTCGTTACTCCAGACTTCCTTTTTATTGGACCCCCAGTTTCTAAGACAACGTGTTTCTTCCGTAGAGGAGTTGAGAGGAGGAGAAAATAATGGGAGGAGATGGGCCCTTTTCAACTTCACGGACAGTCTGCTTCCCAGCTTCCCCCTCTCACGTCCTTCCTCTGTGATCTCACCGCCGCCTTTTTGTTTGTTCGTTTTCGTCCTTTTCTTTGGAAATGTAACTGACCTCCTAGTTGCGGGTCCCTGTCTCCCAACTTGCCATTGGATAGATACCCCTAATTTAGGTTGTCAAATGATATCTTCTTCCACGAAACTGATGATTTTACTTTGTTTTTCAGAACAGCAATTAATTCTATTGACATGATGAGTTTTTTCCGCCGAGAAACAAAGGTCACCACGAAATCTGCCTCTCCTGTTGAACACGTCTGTGCTAAAACCGGCTTTTATTTATTTACTGATCATATACTACGTGCCAGGCACTGAACTGGGCATGCTATATATATTATATTCAGGCCTCATGGCAACCCTTATAAGGGGTAGGTATTTTTATTTCCCTTTTATAGATGAGAACACTAAAGTTTGGAGCGATTAAACAATTCGTCTAAATTTATACTGCTTATAAATAGTGGAGCTGATTCTAAAGCCCATTTCCTTTTGGTGACCCAGTTTCCCCGTGCATTTCCGAAGCACCTTCAGTGTTTGGTGCTTCTGTCTGAAGCACTTTTCAGGGAGTGTGAGCAGCATGGTGACTCTCCAGGGTTTTTTTCCCGATCTGCATACTCCTAGAAGTGTTTTATGATCCATTTGTTCCACTTTCAACCTTTCTGAAATGCAATAGCGTTATTAGTGAATTTTTTCAAGCGCCACAAGTGATGTCACACCTAGAGCAGGAGACGCTTCCGTCATTTGCTGCGCGGATGAAAACAGCGACAGGGGGAGGGGGCAGTGAATGTGGGGGGGCTGCTCACATAAAAATCCATTTCTTCTGGAATGCAAAGCGGGAACTTTTCTCGCATTACAGCGCGCTGCAGGGCAGGGCTGGAATCCAAGCTTTGATTAAAAGCACCCAAACTGTTTTTTTTTCCCTTTGCTTTACAACCACGAGCTATTGCCAGCTGAACAGGATAATGGAGAGTAATGATGAATGCATTTCCATCTGCTGCGAAAAAATGTTTAGACGATTTCATTCTTTCATACCCAGATGAAAAGGCCGCTTTGAAATGAAGAGTCAATTAGCGGCTACCAAATAAGTAGTTATTAGATTCCCACTCCAGCAGGCTGCTCAGGTGATGCTGTCGGGGTGGAGGTGGGGTGGGGGGGGGGGGGCAGTGGGGGGTGCCAGTTAACAGGTCAGTCTGAAATACTTTCTCCCCAGGGGGTGGTATAAGAATTCAAGCATTCTTGGAGTCTTTCCCTTCCATCCCCAACCTGCCACTTTTAGATGGAGGTGTTACTTTCCCTGAGATTGCCTGGGTTTTCTTGGGCTGTCAAGGTCAAATGCAGACCAAACTTTTAGAATGATCCGCAGTAGATCCCTTTACTCCTCGGAACATGAGAGAACTAAGCTGTTCTGAGTAGTCTGTATCTCTCCTGTCCTCCTCCCCAGCTGCCTGCTCCGGCTGTGAGGCGGGGCGTAGGGAATTGCTGTGCCTCCAGGACAGCGGGTGGTTCCTGACGCTTTTTGACTTTTCTGTGGGTGATTTTTTAAAGATTTTATTTATTTATCTTTAGAGGGGAAGGGAAGGAGAGAGGGAGAGAAATATCCACGTATGGTTGCCTCTCGTGGGTCCCCTGCTGGGAACTGGCCTGCAACCCAGGCATGTGCCCTGACTGGGAATCGAACCTTGGTTGTTTGGTTCACAGGCCCGCGCTCAATCCACTGAGCTACACCAGCCAGGGCAACTTCTATGGTTTTATTAGGGTTGCCATCTCAAGGTCACTTCAGCAGCAGTATATTAGAGAAAAACTTCATTAGTCCCTTCATGTTATCACATAATTATTAGTAATTAGAACTCTGGGCTCGAGTGCACAGATTAGTGGTCACCTTTATGCTTGAAAACCTTAATGATTTTTAATTTGTGTGTGTTTGGTATCGGATCCAGGTTATTGTACTGGATGAATGTTGATGGGCATGAGGGTTATCTGTTTCTACCAGGGACTGAATAGCTAACATATAATTTATTTAACTGCTGCCTAAGGTGCCTTTGGACACTTCCGCTACTGTGGCCTCATAAAACAGTTTTAGAAAGAGGATAATAATTACACAGCTGTCTCACAATTATTAAATATTTACTATGTGCCAGTTATTGTGCTAAGCGCTTTACATCTGTTGTATCTAATTTAATCCTCACTGTAATCCTGTGAAGGGCCATTATTATGCCAACTTTAGGGATCCAGAAACCGAGGTGTGTGGACGCTCAGTGGCTTGCCCGAATTTAGCAGTAATTGCAGTCGGGGTTTGAATCCAGGCAACCTGACTTCAGGGCCGCAGCCCTTAACTCCTCTGTTGCACATCAAGCCGACGCCTCCCGTTCTATACATAATGCAGCCCTGTTTAAGGTTTCCACTCGTAAAATTCCCCCATGTCGTTTCCTATTAGAGACTGGGTATCCAGGCAGGATTTTCCGCTTCTATTCTAATAAAACTTTCATCTTTAGGTTTAGCGGTTGCCAATTGGTTTCTTGCAAAACATTTTCAACTTTTAGCATTTTTATCCCAGGTAAGAGGATTGTGCCCATTTGCTGACTCTTTGGCATGTGTGGTTGGAAGATGGGGGTAGTCAGGTCTTTCTACTGGTAGACATGAACGGTTAAAGCATTCTTTATTTCAGATTATTTTATGATTTGGGGCACAGATTTGTCCCTTGAACTTTATTTTAGACCCATGAGGAAATTAATTTTTATTTTATAAAATATGCAGATGGGGAAATTCTGGAAGCAGCCCATGCAGAGAAGAAAAAGTCCACTCAGAATTTAAAATTGGCCATGGAGAATTTAAAAGGGGGGTGAGGGCATGTGGGTTCTCGAATTAAAAGTTTTTCACCCTTTTTTCTCCTTGGAGCTAACTTTATAACACTATTACTGGGAAATTTGACTTTTAAACTGTACCTGATCACTTTAAGTTTTGAAGCACAATTTCTAAATCCATGAAATAATCTTCATACAGCAAGATCTTATTTTATTTGTACTTTGGGATTACACACTCATTCCTAATTTTGACAACTCTGGATGAACAGATTTTGACAAATCTGGATAATTAATAGTCTTTCTTTTTCTTCCAGGACGTTGGAGGGATAGGCAGCTGTCTACTAGGGCAGCACCTGGCTTTTCTTAGTCTTACGTCAAGTGTAGCCTTTGCATTTTGCAGTGGAAGGGGCATTTACTTCAGACTGAATTTAACCTACACAGGTGTGCTTTTGGAACACTAATCAGCTTGAGGTCCTACACATAACATAATTTCATATGGTCCTGCATGAGGAAGGAGTATGCGGAAAGCCAAGGAGGCGAGGACGACTGACTTCTACGTAATAGTCATGATATTGGCGATTAAAATAGTCTCAGTCAGCAACCTGAGACAATGACCTGCTTCCTGTCCTCCTGTGTCGTGAAAAGAAGGGAAGGAAGGCGGGATTTTGCAGATCTTTGTGCGAGGCACGGGGTGTCGTGTGCTCGCATGTCGGTGCAGAGCCTGGGCTCCATCTTAGGTTATTATCTCTTTTTTAAAGACGAGGAAACCGGTATCTGAAATGTAGATGACTTGTGTGCGGTTAGAAGGAAGACATGCAGAGCTCGGATTCGAACCCAGGAACAACACCTCACTCCAAGTCCTGTGTTCTTTCTGTCACATCCGGTGCTTTCTGTCCTCTTGTGGATTTTCTTCTTTTGCATTCCATTTTTACCCTTGGGCTCTGTTGGTAGTTTTCCATTCAGTTTCTTTTCTTTTATTGGGTACCCTAAGAAAGGTGAATATGTATACTTAAAGCCTCAATGTGAATAATATCTTTGCCCTCCTCCTGAAAAATAAGATCAACCCCTTTCTGATATGAACCAATTTCTTTTTTAAGCTACTGTAGCTCTGGGACTTTATTTTTTAACCCCCCAAATAACAAAATATTTAGATTCACCCATATGCATTTGCTCTTTTTCATTCCCTCCTAAACGTTCCTTCATGCATATCATCTGTAAGACGAATTGTTTTTTAATTCATCCCCGCTGTGTGGGGGGCTGCGTGTGGGAGGGGCTCTGCTCCGACTCGCCACCTTGCACAGGTCCTTGTGTCCTGCTTCCTGTTACGCTATTGCCTATAACTCCCTGTCTCCCTGATCAGGTTCCTGCCACCGGCCTATGCAGGTGCCCCCAGGGCCT
The DNA here is from genome assembly GCA_004027735.1 of Carollia perspicillata. Taxonomy (NCBI): domain Eukaryota; kingdom Metazoa; phylum Chordata; class Mammalia; order Chiroptera; family Phyllostomidae; genus Carollia; species Carollia perspicillata. The sequence goes on along the minus strand of PVKM010039956.1, from coordinate 8,773 downwards.
GCTGGCTTCAGAATGAACTCACCTCTCTAGATTTGTGCTTTCTTAGAGCAAAAATTGCCCTTGGAGCAAAAATTCACAGCTGGCTGTGCCACACATTCAGAAAGCCTTTACAACTATTTCATCCAGCAGTTCCAGGTGACCTCCGGCCATCAGGCCCACGTGCCAGAAATGGAAGTCCGCCTCGCCATTTGTGCTCTACTGGCACGTTCTGCACTGACCGGGGAAGCCGGGAGGGGACTTCTGATTTATTTTGCTCTAATACGCTCATTCCCAGTAACTGGCAAAACTCTTTTACGGAGAGTCACAAGAAATGAACCGTTGGAAGGAGAGGGGTGGGGATCAGGACATGCTACCTCAAGGGGTGGCGCTAGGCAGGTTAAATATTTTGTGCCGACGGAATTTGAGAAATGGCAGGTGCGGGGAGGATTTTTCTGACCTTCCCTTGAGGTTGGCTGTAAGATCCTTATGTGAGAGGTGCCCTTGCTGTACCTGGAGGACAGGACAGGAGCGTCCTCATCTCCGAAGACAGAGGCATGCCAAGAGGGGTCTGAATGAACAGTCCTCGCTACGATGGCATCCCCCAGCTCACACCCTTTTTCTCTCACCGCAGTTTCCCTGGGCTCTGCTCTCCTCCCCCAGCCCTGCCGTGGAACCACTCAGGTTTACCTGTCCCTGTGCTTTCCATTTCCTCACGGAGGCTCCTGTGCCATGTGAAACTTCGGTTAAATGCATTTCTGTGCTTTTCTCTTGCTTGCCTGTCGCGTCCTAGCCATCGTTGCTGCCTCTCAGGGGCCGTCGAAGTCTTTCTTTCTGTCGGCTGTCTCAGGGAGTGGCTCTGGATCTCCGGGGGGCCGAGTCTTCTGCACCCTCTTGGAGGAAGCCTCTTATATCCATGGTTCAGTCATTTAAAGGCTCATTGGTTTTAAGTCATAAAAGGCTTATATTGGTTCTGGGACACTTGGTTAAAAAGGAAAGGAGTTGAATACTGCTGGGAATATTGACTGTCCTGCCGGAAACCTGAGGAGACAGGAGAAAGGCTGTGTTTTTAAGAAGATCTTTGTGGTCAGAGCTGGCCCGAGGGGCAGCCGACGTTGGGATCTGGGTGGGAGCACTCTTCGGAAGCCCCCTCTGTTCTGCACGAGCCTGCTCCTCCCACGGGAACTTGTGAGTGGACTGAAACTCCCTTCTTGAACCCTGTCCAGGGCTGACTCTGTCTAGTTCTTTTCTCGTGGAACTATTCTGCAGAGTGTAATTTGGAGCTTCTTTGGGAACCTTGAGATCTCCATCCGGCTCCTCTAAGACCTCTATGTTCCCCTTGCTTCTGCTCCTCCCTTCTTTTGTCCGATTCCTTCTTCCATTCGGTTCCTTGACTGTTGGTCCAGCCCCTTCAAGCCTCCATCTCTCCCATCTCTGCACCCCTGGTAGACCTTTTTCCAGCCCAGCCCCTCAGTTACTTGAACTTGAGGCTTCCTTCTCTCAATTGACTCAGGGTTCCCCAAAAGCAACTCTTGGACGCTGAAAAGGAATAAAGATAATTAGATGTCGATAGACTCTTTTATCCACTCAGAGGAGCTTTGGAGACATCTAGACAGTCCAAAATATTACTTTCCATGACTTTACATATCAGGGCATACGAAAATCTTGAAAGCCTCCTTCACAAATATTGCAAAAACATCACTGGCCCTCATGCTGAGTAGTAAAACCTCAACTTGTCACATTTGCAGGAAACACAATTTAGATAACAATATAAATGGATAAAAACCAGTGAGTTTCTATCTCTGGAAGCTGTTACCAAGTTTTTAAAATCCTTACGGTAGTTCTATTCAACTGGCTTAGAGATAAACAAGCACTTATATAAATGAAGTGCTCCTAGAACTCTCAGAAATATTGACACTAATCCAAACTTATTTTCAGTTCATGTGATCTGGAGTAACTTTTGGTAAAATTGTTGGATTAAAAAAACAGTTATGTCTTCAGAGTTGTCAGCGTTAAATATAATGCAGACATACAAATTTTTTTCTACCTAGGTTTACTGCACAAACAAGCTTACATCATTTCTACTGGATGTTTAAGATTATGAAAATATAAATGCAACCTAAGAATGAAATGTACAATAAAAATGGATTGCTTGATGCATGTCAAGCACAATAATAGAAAAAGAAAAAGGGAAGAAACACGTTTAACTTTTTAGGTTCTTGGCTTTTGTGGTATTTTTCATACTTGCCTGATTTGTCAACAAGAACAATAACTTAAAATCATGCATAGCTTTGTTTCATGTCTCATGAAGTTTTCATCAGCACTTTGGTACAATTCTTAAGAACAAGTGAATTAATGTGAGCAGGATAAAAGTTTAGGAATGTATTTTTCAACAATAATTGTGTTTTATAATATGCCTCCTTAAAAAGATTTTCCAGAATCTTTCTGGTACCTTGAAACCTTAAAGCGATATGAAACTAAGTTAAATGATGGATATTTATTATCCAGATGGTTTCTCAGGAAGATAAAATCCTGAAACATTAATTGCGAAATGTGAGTTTAAGTTGATCTGCGTTTGGTGTCTTACATTTCGCAGAGAGACAAAAGGTGTTTGGGTCTGATAGCAAACGTGTTTGCCACATTGAAAAATTGGACCGAGGGGAGCACGTGCCTGGACACTGTGAGATGGTGTGTCCGTGAATTTGCCCCCCTGCTGTGGAATGCTGGGGTGTGGCAGGCGGTTCACAGCTGCTTGCTCCCTAGTTTTCACTGGAAATTGGGGTCACTAAGGATTAAAGCACCTTATCGATGATGTAAATGAAACGACTAGGAATAAGAAGGAAGAAGAGAAACCTCAGTACACAAAGCATGCAAGGAAAATCGAGTGTGTGTGTGTGTGTGATAAGGAAAGTGGACAAGGTATGAAGGGTGCGTTTTTGTTATGGGAAAAAGAAAGCAATTTGTCCTAAAGTGGAATGACCGGCTATTCCAGAATGAGAAAGAGAAAAAGAGCAGGACAAAAACTGGGCAGGTATTTCTTTAAAAGGTTTGTAGGTTTGAAGAAAAGGAATTTTATGCATGGTCAAGCTGCTAAGATTGAATAGATTTATGTATAAGTTAGGAAAAAAAGATGAGCTTAATATCAAAAGTGTACTGGTGCAAAACTAGAGTGGCGGAGTTTTCTAGGACTGTTGGCCTACTCTTATTGAGAAATTGTGAAAGAGTTTTCTTTCTTGTCTAGGTGATCTGCCTTAAACAAGATTTTGTGTCTTTTCAGAATGACTCACCATGCTTTGTTTTCTTCATCAGGTCTTTGATTACTTAAGAAAACCAAATCTTCTCCATATTAAAAGAGCTAAGGGTTTGTTCACAATGATTGTCTCTTTGGTTATAGATAATTATTATTTTATAATGATCTCTGATCCTGTTTAATCAAGTCCTCAAACTTTTTGACATTTTTGATAAACATTCCCAAATCAAATTCTAAATAAGATCTTTTAAAAAAAATCTAAATGAACTTTGAGATTTCCTGGAGGAAAATCTCAAAGGATTTTGTAAAAGAGAGCTATTAAACTATAATGAGGCTTATTTGATATATTAAACTATGTGGGAAGCCTGTCAAACAAGTGACGATTAACCTTTAGGTTGTATTTGTGTGGACGTATGTTATAGAAGCGTATGAACACATATAGAAATTTGTCAACACCCGTGACATTCATGATACGTTCAGCATCATGTTATCAGGCATATTCAAGTTATTATGTTGAAATCTTGTACATAACTGAAATGAACAGATTTTTCTTGTCTCCTACATGATAATGACCTCTCATCAGTGCTTCCACCATGGCCACTTCACAGTCTTCTGTCACTCCCAGACCTCTGTTCGCTGCTCCTCATTCTTCTGGGACAGTGTTTACAATCGGCTACAGGCGAGCATGCTCAGTGAAGCAGTCGCTTGACTTACCCACCATCCCTTGAGACAATGCCAATGAACTGAGTAATTTTCTCAGCTAATGAAGAAGTGGATGGGTTCATACAGCTGCTCACCCAAGATCAAACAGAACAAGAATTAATTACACGAACTGATGAGGATGATTATAACTTTCAGTGACTTTTAGTTTGAAATCCTGCTGGTTCTTTTATGTTTTGTTTTTTCTCTTTTCTCTTAAGTTGTGATTTACAGCAGTTTGGCAGGGCGTACCTTTGTGAGCAAATACGAAACAATTTGATCCCTCTAGAATTCAGAAACTCTTATTATTTTCATTTTCATGGCAATGTAGTTATTTGCATAAGCCCAGTAAGAATCTGTTTTCCTTGCCCTAGCTGGGTGGCTCGGTTGTTAGAGCATTATCCCATACACCGAAAGGTTGCGGGTTTGATTTCTGGTCCAGACACATACCTAGGTTGCGGGTTCAATCCTTGGTTGGGGTGGGAGGCAACAGATGTATGTTTCTTTTTCACATCAGTGTTTCTGCCTGTCTGTCTCTCCTTCCTCTCTCTACAGTCATTAAACATATCCTCTGTCGAGGACTGAAAAAAAAAGAGAGAATGTTTTCCTTTAGGATATAATAGAAAAGAGTGGTCATATTACCAAGGCTTTGACTGGAATGTCATGTTTGAGAATGATGTATAAAATCAGATATGGCCATTTTAAGGAGCTATCATGGCCCTCTTGAGTTAATGCTTATGAAACTCTCTTGGAAAAAGAGTTGGCCTGGTACTTGGCTTACAGTGTTCTCGGCTCTATAGGTGAGTAAGGACAGTCATTTCCTGGGACCCCCCGCCCTCGCAGGAACCTTAAAATATTTTGGGAACCTTAAAAAGAGAGAGGATTTCAGCCAAATCTATAGGGACTGAAGGCAAAGTTCAGTGTCAAGTTTCTGGCTTGGCTGGCCAGCCTCAAGAGTCTTTTAAAAGTCTTAATTGGATATTTCTTAGGAAAAGTTTCAGCAAAGCAAACTCAAGTAGAATCTATATGGAAAGTCACATATATAATCAGACCAAATGTAGTGAGATTAGACTGATTTTGGAAACCAGTTAGTCTTATCCTCCTTATTGTTGATAGAAATTGGGGTAAATACGTAGAGAAAAGTAATATTTCAGTAGGAAACTGTGGCACACTCCTGTGGCTCTTAGGTTCTAGTCCTTTTCATTGTCTTTAAGGCTTTGTTACCTACCTGTGAATTGGACTGGATCCTGATTTCTTCTAGTTTCCCCCCATCTCTGGCTACAATCCTCCAAGTGAACTTTGCCAGTTTTTTTTCCCTACCCCTCTAACTTAGAACCATTGAGAACTAACACTGCTCTTTGCCTGAAACCCTGCAAGCTGAGGCTGGATAACTTGATTTAAACTTTAGCAAAATCACCACAATAGACCATGTGTGGGTGACCATCAAGCCTATTTATTGTGTGGGCCTCTCGGTAAGGTCACCAGACCACCTGGTGACCTCAGCAGAGACAAGCAAACCCCAGACCAGGAAAATGAGTCAGATTGCCACGGCCTCTCCCACTCCACCGTCTCAAGATGCTTGGGACTCAACATCCAGAAAGCTTCGCCGAGCTGGACTCAGAAACTGAGCTTACAGTTTGTTCTAACCATGAACCTTTTTCTTTTGTCTCTGTGGAAGTGCCCCTTATTAAATGCCCGACGCTCACAGCAAACAGAGACCTGTCTCAGGTGGGCATTCACCCCGACCTGTGCCTCCACCCCCTGAAATGAGGCACAGCGTTGGGATGGACTGACCCGGGCTCCGCACTGACACTGGGCCACCAGGTTGTGGGACAGTTTCTGGACTGTGAAACTTCTTGGGGAACCTTCAGGTGATGGAATGACGGGGTCAGGACATGCTACCCCCGAATAGGGCACCTTGGCAGGCCGACTGTTTCAAGCTGAAGGCGCAGGAGGACCTCTCGACCTTCCCCTGAAGCAGGTCGGAAGACCCCCGTGGGAGAGTGCCTTCCACGCACACAGAGAGGAGCATCCTTACCTCCGCAGGAGGGGGGACTCCGAGAGGATGCGGAGCAAAGGGGCCTTGCTGAGTGTCCCCAGCTTGTGGCTCTGCGCTGATACTCCTTTCATCCCGTCACATTTTCCCGTGATTCTCTGCTTTGCATCAGCCCTAAAGCCACTCAAGTTTCACCATTTCTTTGGTCTTCATTTCCTTAGGAAGTCTCCTGTTTCCCATAAAACTGCTATTGAATAAACTTGTGTGCTTTTCTCTCGTTATAGAGATCTAGCTGAGAACTTAGAAGGGTAGAAGAATGAAAAGATGATTTTCTTCTCCTACAAAAAGCAGCCAGTAACTTCCCCCAAATCTTGAAAATTCCCTGACTGGAGGCTTATGTTGACTGCCCTCTGGAGGAAGGGAAAGAAAATCTGAAAACAAATCTCGTGGGACGTTAAGGATTGTTATAAAATCTTACATCTTATTCTGAGATCAGCGGGGGCCCAGGCGTCCTCGCTCTGAGCACAGAGTGCCCCGTGTGAAGCTCAGGGAGGAGCGGACACTCCCGGGAGGCCAGGGCGCCCACGGACGTGTCCACTCCCACTAGCGATGCAGTCTTGCAACGTGTGTTCTGAGGACTTCTTTCTTCGAGGGCTTCCGTGATCTTCATAGAGATGGTAAATGCACTCCATCAGCTCTCTTGCAACTTTAGGCTGAAAAATAGATTTTCCTTTTTTATTAAAAAAGTCTGGTAGGTGAAGTTTCCTTTCTGTGTGTTTCCATTCCTTTTTAAGTGAAAACTCATGCATTATGAAAAGTAGCGTGTGCACTATTTTTTACTTACTCTTCTTTAGAGTAAGCACGAGGAGGGCATCTAGGAGTCAAAAAGAATTTTAAAGTGGTGTTTCCTATATTCTATCTTTCCTGTGATCATGCAATATGATTACTTATACAAGATGCGTGTTTTCCCATGCTCACTAGATAAACACCGTTAAAAATAATGCTTTAATTGAAAAGGCACTTAACCCATATATTTTTAATGTGTTAAGGTTAACATTTTATCAAGTTATTATTCCTGTAGCAGGCAGTCTTAATTGAGTGGTTTTTGGCAGCGGTTTTCACGAGCTCTGAGAGAGAAGATGAGCATTCGAAAGGAAACAATTACTTGCTTTGTAAGTGCTGATGTTGAGTAATGAGTGAGTACATTCATTTGCACAGCCAATGTAAACTCCAGACAGATTTTCCCCTGCCTTTTCCTCAAGTGGGTCATGTGATTGGGTGTTTATCACTGACTTGAATATCTTCAAGTCTTAGAAACCACATAACTTGACCATGAAATCAAGCCACTGTTTCAAAGGGCTCTTTGCAAGTACATTTTATTTTTTTTACGTTTTGGGTCGCTGCAATGAAAAGAAGGCTGTGCAATTTGTATGCATATTGGAATTCCCCCCACCCCTTCCTTCCTTTCTGCCTCCCTTTCGCCTTCTTGAAAGCAAGTTCCAGTGCGGGAATCTCTACAGGGCTTTTGGTTGGCCTTCCCCAGATGGTTCCTCCGGGCGGCACAGTTAGCTTTGTGCCAGGGTTAATGGGGCATTACCTTCTTATGCAATTGAATGATGTGGTCATTTGGTGACAGTCTTTCAGAGATGACAGTAAGTCAGCACCTGAGATTGTGACCTCGGTGTTGTGTAGATCTCGTTCCTTTTGTTTTAGGGTTCATGGGGTTTAGGGAGCCTTATCCCTGAGGAATGGTATCTATTGTACGTTTGCAGAGAACCTGCAAAGGTTGTTACGGTGGCCCCCTGGACTGATGGGTCTTTTGGATTTAGATGGCTGTTTTGTGTTGAACATGTTTGCTGTGGAAATTGCCCTGGGTCCGTCTGTCCCAGGGCAATTTCGAGCTACGGGTTGTGTAGAGCCAGGGCAATTTCGGAGGCTGTGTGTAGCTACGGGTTGTGTAGAGCCTTCAGTATGCTGACCTTCAGTTGCGCTCCTGCCAAGTGCTTCTCTGATGATTCTCCTCGTAAAAACCGGGTGCTTCAACCTTGAGACTTTAGCATCTTTACCTGGGGAGAGCTGCTCCTCCCCTTTAAATATCGCTCCTTTTGGCTTTGGTGTGTGCACACACACGCACGGAGTTGTGAGTCTAAGCCAGGCAATGGCATGTAAAAAGGGAGTTTATTTCAGAGGCAGTAAGTTTACTTTTGGATAATAATGGTATCCTAAGTTAATTGAACAAATGCGTGTATGCCAAATGTCCATGGTGTGTATAGAACTGTGTTTGATGCTGGAGAGAATTGATAAACACCCTGAAGTTCTTATCTCTTATCCTTCAAGACCCTACATCCTGTCATCGTTTAGTGGAGTATTGTAGGAGTTCAGATGAGAGAGAGAGACTATCAAGAGAGGAAGAGATTAGAGAGTTTGACGGGTGTAGTGACCTGGGCTGGGACGAGAAGGCAGGAGGCACAGGTGTAGAGGAGGAAGTGCCCAGCAGAGGGAGCCAGGGTGCAGGTGGGAAGTGGCAGGATGGGTTTGAGGGACCAGCGTGGCTCTAGCATGTGGCACATAGGTCGGAGAATGGGGGAAGATCGGACCGGGGCTGGGACTCGTAGGGCATCGAGTGCCATCCTGAGGAGATTCTGCATCTTGTGAAACAGTGAGACGCATTCATTCGTTAACCAACTCAGTATTAATTGTGTGCCAGGTGCCAATTGGACAGAGAGGGTGCTGGGTGGGAGCACGGGCCCCGGGGGCTCTGACCTTCCAGGCTGAAGTCCCGAGTCACTGCTTAGTGAGCTCAGTGAGCTTGTGCAGGTTCCTCAGCCCCCTCTGACGGGTCTGGATTGATC
>PVKM010039955.1:0-13585 GCA_004027735.1 Carollia perspicillata | reverse complement strand
AGGGAATAAGTAGCATAGACAGTGGGGAGAAAATAGACAGGGAGAGGGCAAGAGTAGTGTGGGAAATGTAGAAGCTAAAGAACTTATGATACATGGACATGAACTAAAGAGGGGGAGTGTGGGTGGGAGGGGGTTGGCAGGGTGGAGGGGAATGAAGGGGGAAATGGGAGAACTGTAATGGCATAATCAATAAAAAAGTAAAAAAAAAAAAAAAGAAAATTATATGTGGGTTTTCAGCTATGGGCAGAGGGCTGGGGTTAGGGGTCCCAACCCCTAACCCCCATGTCATTCAAGTGTTAACTGTGTATTTGTTTTTGCTCTTTGAGGGGAATGTGTTGAATTATTTATTATTTTAGCAGAAGACCCTAACTTAATCCCCCGGTATTGTTTGAATAACAAATAAATGGGATGCATACATGATATGATAGGGTGTTGTTTTTTTCTGACTTGTGAATTTAATATGTTCATTCTTACAAAAGTTTAAAAACTAAGGTCACAGCCACACTACTGATAAGTTGTGTTCACTTGCAATTTTATATTCGTTCTTAGAAGTTGAGAATACATGGTTGGCATGTCTAGTAAAGAAGTAAAAATTGTTAAGCAAGGCATGTTGTACGACCTTCTAGCCATTGATAATTCTATACATACTTTATTCGTAACTATTAAAATAGTTGTGAAATGTCTGCTTTGATTTTTTTAAACTTGTAAAGAGTTTGATTCAAAGTATTTTGGCCTGGGAAGAGTTTAGTTTCTTAAATTCTCAAATCTCAGACTTCCAGCCAGATTGATTTTTCTTATAAAAAGGCAGTCTTATACTGCAAGAGTAGTAATTTCCAGGATTCTCATTAATGGTCGGCGGGTAAACAAATGTTAATTTCTAAAGGACCCCAGAGAGGTCTTCCTGCTGTGATGGGGCCTCCCCACTGGGCTCTGTTCTGCTACCCACTCTGCTGCCCTCCTGGCTCCCAGGGTCCTGCAGTGTCAGGTTCCTTCTCTGTCTCCCACACCCGTGTGTAGGGAGACAGGGACCTCACTGTTTTGTCATTAGCTCTCCTCGCTGTGGCCAGAATTATGTCTGGCACATAGATGCTTAACAAGTGTATATATATTTTTTAACCAAAATTTTTAAAAGAATCAGTGAAAGTAACTACTTTTAATAACAGATTGACTGAAAGTTCATTTGGAAATAAAGGGAGATACTGAAGTGGGAGCTTTTAGGCAAACACAGTTTCTCAGGAGCTGTGTTCAAATAACACAACTCCCAGAGTTATTTGCAGCCCTGTCTGTAAGTCATATTTTATGACTTCCATGAGGAAGAAAGCAGGGTAGTTATTTGTATATAAGATTGAGAAGGTGGATAGTAGTAGACACATAGTCCATGAATAATAATAAAGTATGTGAATTTAGTATTTGCTTAGAGTGTAAAAACAAGCTAAGAACACAAGTGTATGTGTGTAGACTAAAGAAATTTCAACCGATAATAAATAGGGAAGCTCCTAGAATGTGCCTTGTGTGTGGTAGATACTAAAAAAGTTAACCTGGAAGGTATAATAGGTCCCTTCGGTGAACAGACTGAGAATATTGCTGAATTATTTGGAGGATAAAGAGATGCATTTTATTTCAGTCCTGGCTATTGGGAAATAGTGTGATGTGACCTTTGGCAATGCAGTCCCTCTTTGGGCCTCAGTGTCTTCACCAGGACAGTGACGGAGGAGAGAGACTCAGTCAGACTTGAGCCCCAGGAGGGAGGTGACAGTCCAGTGGGAGCTGAGAGACCAGCTTAAACAGCACTAGAGAGAAACCCACAGAAAGGTCACGTCTGGCTGAAGGCACTGGAGCCTTGATGGCGGAGGTGGGGCTGGAACTGTTGGAAAGAATGGATAGGGTTTTCCGTTGGAGAGAGGAAGAGGGGTGTTCTGGAACTTAGGGTAGAGGGCCACACCCAGCTGACTGACCTCCATCAAACCAGAACGGGTTGATCAAGGTTTCTTTTTTTAATTGTTCCATTTGGAAATAATTTAAACTTACAGAGATCTTACAATAATAAAAATGTACAAGGAATGCTCACTACCTTTTACCTGGATATAGCACTTGTTAACATTTAATCCCACTTGCTCTAACATCTCATTCCTTTGCTTGTGCTGGATGTGTGTGTTTCTGTGTGTGATAGTCCCTGAGGCACTTGAGATTCAGTTGCACATCTCATGACCCTTACTACCTAAATGCTTCAAGTGTGTTTTCTAAGAATAAGCGTAGACTCTTGCCTTGGCTGGTGTGACTCGGGATTGAGTGCCAGCCTGCAGACCAAAGGATGGCTAGTTCAGTTCCCAGGGAGGGCACATGCGTAGCTTGCAGGCCAGGTCCCCAGTAGGGGGCGCACGAGGGGCAACCACACATGGATGTTTCTCTCCCCCTCTTCCTCCCTCTCTCCACCTCTCTCTAAAAGTAAATAAATAAAATCTTTTTAGAAAAGGAGAATAGTCTCATCACAGGATGATTACCAAGCTAAGTGAGCTTGACATTGGTAAGATGCCCGTGTCTAGTCTAATCACTTAGAGCACCTCGTTCTCCACAGGGAGGGGCCCAGTCCAGGGTCAGGTGACGTTTCTGGTTGTCATGTGTCTTCAGGCCCTTCAGTGTGAACTCGGTTTTATTTTTATTGTATTTATTTGTTTTTTAAATAAATATGTATTTTTAAAGATTTTATTTTTTTATTTTTAGAGAGAGAGGGAGAGAGATATCAGTGTGAGAGAGAAACAGGGCCAAACCCACAACCCAGGCCTGTGCCCCGACTGGGAATTGAACTGGCGACCCTTTGCTTTGCAGGACCATACTCAACCAACTGAGCTACACTGGTCAGGGCTGACCTCAGTTTTTAAATGAAATTCTGTTACAAAATTGGTTTTGTTTTATTTTTAAATAAAACATCAGTAACAAGCTAGTGGACATTTTCATCCTGGAGTCCTTTTGTAAACATTGGTGTAGAGCTGAACAGTCTTCACTGACCTGCTTCCTGGGTCATCCTAATGGGTTTGATCATGTCATCTGCTTGCGACTTGACTTTTTCTGCTGAGAGTAGACGGACGCAGCTGTGCATACACCTCGCAAGTGCGGGTTGAGATCTGAACACCTTACAGAGATCGTTAGACTGACCGCTGGGTTAAATGTTACTAGTACTTTGGGGGAAATTTTTTGTTTTAATTAATTTGTAGTTGGTTCTGTATTTACTGAATTTTAAAAAAATTCAAACACTGTAACAGTTTATCATAGAGCAGCTAGAAGACACTGTGTACGCAGAAATGCAGTGAAGGAGGGAAGACTTGGGTCGTGCGCTCTTGCCCCAGAGTACCCATTGCTGTTGCTGTTGTGCGTCTTCCACGTCTTCTCAAAGGGGGGCTGCCCAAATGGGACTGCGCGGGTCTTGTTTCACCATTCCACGGACTCCCAGTGGGAGAGTTCCCCACATCACACGCGTCACCCTTAATCCACCGTAGTGTTCGAGCTTCTTGTTTTCAAGCAACAGAAGCCTGAGCTGGCCAACTGAGAAGGGATTTGTTGGAAGTCACCCACCGGGGAGAAGGCGAGCCCTGCAGATGGGGTGCTGGGGATCTGCCCGCGGCTTCTCTACGTCTTTCTTTTATTTCGGTCGTCAGTGTCTTCGGTTAATCTGGTAGCATTTTCAGTGTCCTTAACTTTCACCTGCCTATTAAATTTATGCTCAGGGAGATTATTTTTGATGGTATTGAAAATGGAATTGTTTTCTTTATCTCCTTTTCAGATCATTTATTGCAGGTTTGTAGAAACACAACTGACTTGTGTATGTTGGTTTTTAACCTGCAGGTCTACTGTACTTATTACTTGTAGGGGTGTGTGTGTGTGTGTGTGTGTGTGTGTTTTGGCATTTTCTATAGATAGGATTATTTGATTTGTGAATAGAAATAGTTTTCCTTCTTCTCTTTCAACTTGGATGTCTTTTATTTCTTTTTCTGAGCTAATTGCTCTGGCTAGAGTACAACACTATTGACGAACAGTGGTGAAAGCCAGCACCCTCGTCTTCTCCCTGATTTTAGGGGAAACCTTCAGTCTTTCACCGTGGAGTAGGACGGCTTTGGTAAAAATGCCCTGTGTCATGCTGAGGGAATCCCTGAATGCGCTTTGTCCTGGGAGGAAGCTGGACCCTGTCAGAGTCCTGCTCTGTGTCGGTGAAGACGGTTGTGTGGTTTCCTCCCTCCTTTTCTGGTGGCGTGTGGTGTCCCGTCGATACATTTTCTCATGCTGAGCACCCTGCCCTTGTGTTTTTGGTATAAATCCCACTTGGATATAGTATACAGTCTTTCTTAATATAGTATAGGGCTGTGTTTGCTGGTATTTTGGTGAGGGTTTTTCATCTTTATTTATGAAGACTATTTGTAATTTTCTTTTCTGGTGGTATCTGTATTTGGCTCTGATATCAGGGCCCTAGACCTTGTTTTAATCTCAACTTGTTAGTTATCTTTTAAAATTTTCTGTTTCTTCTTGAATCAGTTTAGGTAATTCTGTGTGTTTCTGGGACTCTTTCCAGTTCATTTATCTGTGTGCATACTGTTGATGATAGTATTTATTCTTGTCTAACCCTTTTACTTCTATGAGCTCAGTTGTAATGTCCCTACTTTCATTTCTGATTTTAATAAATTTTATCTTTCTTTTTTTCTGTCAGTGTAGTTAAACATTTGTAAATTTTGTTAAATTTTTTTCAAATAAGCAACTTTTGGTTTGTTTGATTTTACTCTTTCAATCTTTGCTCAGTTCCCAGGTGATTTTGATTTTGATGTGCAGCTGGAGGTTGAGACCCCTTCTCCCCATGCATTCTACTCAGGTCAGCTCTGAACCCTAGGAAGCTGAGGCATGGAGTACATGAGCTTCTGCTGGATTATATTTTAATGCTACAAGACAGTCGTGTGAAATTTTCTGCTACATTTGCTCTTAACATGTTTTCATTTACATTTGTTATTTTGCTGCGAGTTCCCCATATGAAACATAACAAGAAGTTTCTTTGTAGAGCTGCTGTTCGGAGTGTATGTGGCATGTGTGAGTGCACGGACCCCCAGCGCGGGTCAGTCCTGCCCCTTTCTGCTGTGAGGTCGCCCCGGCCAGGTGTGCCTGTCCCTCACAAGGTGACTCTGCTCCACAGTCGTTCGGAGACAGAGGAGTGCAGAGCTGGGTTGGAATAAGAAACACAAATGGGATCAGTGGAGAACTAGGGGAGACATTGGGGGTATGGGGTGTCTCTATGTTTATGGTGAGAATTTTGTAGATAGCATGTAATTGGGTCTTGTTTTTATACCCAGTCCGATAGTCTGTGTCTCTTAATTTGAGAACTTCAACCAGGTGTAGGCAAACGGTGGCCCAAAGTAGGGGCCAAATCTGGCTGCTGCGTCAGCAAACTTTCCAGAACACAGCTGGCTTGCCGGGGCCTGCGTGTTGTCTCTGGCTGCTCTGTGTGCGGTGAGGGGGTCGAGTTGTGGGGTCAGAGCCTGCACTGCCGGGGGGGACTTCCTGAGGGCCTTGCTGGGCCTTCACAGAAGCTCAGCAGCCCCTGTTTCTGAAGGTGATTGTTGGCAGTCGGCTCCCGTCTCCCAGCTTGCTGTTTGGTTTTACTTGTCTCATCTGTTCTTTTTTCCTTTTTTCCCCTGCTTTCTTCTGGATTGCGTCTTTTTATGATTCCATTTTCACCTCCATTACTGGCTTATGAGCTCCGTGCTGTCATTGGCTGTTCGGATGGTGTGCTGCTTGCTGCCCAAGTAACACGGGAGCCTTACAGCGCATGCTCCCCCCCTTCCCACCTCGGTGCTGCCATCTCCTCTCGCCTCCCTGCGGTGTGAGACAGCTGCACAGCGCGTGTTCCCACTTTGCGTCCTTGTCACCGTGTGTGCTGTGCTCTGGTTCTGAACTGACTCGGCGAGCAGTGTGTTAGCACAGGTGTATGCAGAGACAGCGATTACATTAACCGTCTTTTTCTGGTTTAACTAGTATTTTTAATAAATTCAAAAGACCTTATTATAAAAACAGAAATACAAACTGTGAAAGAGAAATAACTGCAGGTAGTTATTTCTTCAGCAAGTGGAATTTTAAACTCCACACTTCCACCACGCAGAGGTCACCAGTACTGACACCGGAGTGTCGAGCCTTGTCTCCGGGTGTGGTCTGTACACCTTGAGCTTGCGTTGATCGCGCTTTGCTTTTCTCCGCTACCTTCACCTTTCTGTGTTATTAAATGTCTGTCTTACTTACCACCTAGTTTATATCCAGATTTCTCCAATTTCCCCCAAATGTCTTTTACACTTGTTTGTTGAGCCAGGACTCAGTCTGGGCCAGGCCGCATCTGGTTGCCGGGTTCTCAGTGATGCCATCCCCTTCCGTCTTGGGGCCCTCACTGTCACAAGCGCCACACCCAGGCCCACGGGGCCTTCCTGCGGCTGACATGTGGTGTCTTGGTTTGCGTGTACATGCAGCTCCCCCTGCACACTCCAGCTTCCTGCATTCCTCGCTGCCAATGGGGGTGGTGCAGGCTTGGGACTTCTCTCTCCTAGAAATTACTTGTGGGAAGTGCCACCTGTTTATTTCTTGTAAAACTGTAATTTTAACTTGGATTCTTTCAACCTTTTCCTCAGTCTCATGCTTGACGGGCACTCTGTCGCAGTTTGCTGGTGGGCTGCAATTTCATTGAACTTCCCCTGTGTAGAGTCCTTAGGTGCCAAGGAATCCCATAAGGTGCTGATGACTATTTCTTTATCTGCTGAAATTCTGTAATGATTTCTCTCCTTTTTCCCTTTTTCAAAAAGGACCTTAAAGGCTTCGACCCAGGAGAGAAGTACTTTTATAACACATCATGGGGAGACATTTCTCTCTGGGAACCTTGTGGAAAGAAAGTGGTATGTATTTTTGCATTTGATTTTCGTGTGTCCTCCAAAGCTGGCGTGAGGGCTGACTCAGTTCTGAGGGGCGGAGGGAGGGGGTGCGTGGTGGCAACTGCTGTCCCCCAGCCTGTGGCTGCTACTGTTGGTTTTACGCTGTGGCTCTCACGGAGCGGAAGCTGTCTTACCTTGATGAAGTTTAGTGTGTTGTTTTTTCCTTTTATGGATTGTATTTAAGACATTGTCTGTCAACCAAGAGATCTGTTCCACACTAACAGATGATGGTATGCAGTTGTCAGTGAGTTCCGTTGGCTTTTTCATTGAGTGTAATTTTTGCTGAGTGTCTTGTTTTTCAATATAGTGTTTCACTGATATAAGACATTATTTTTTGATGAACCTCTGATAAAACTAAAGTCATACTTCACTTAAACTGTGCACCACTGAGCCATCAGTTGTAAAGTATTCCCAGATTTCAGAGACACTGAAGTATGTAAAAGGAGTCTCTCAGAATCTGTGAGAAATGGAGATTTTAGTTTGTGGTTGGCTGTGGCCCTGGGTTTATTGTTAGTTCCCCCAGAAATGCCAGAACTTGGGGCTGCTGACTGCAGAGGAGGTGGGACATGTCACTGAGTGTGTCTGGGTTATCTCTGTGGCTCATGTCCCAAGACAATGAAGTGCCAGAGTAGAAGTGAGACAGGGTGACAGGCACAGAAGGGGGCGCTGTGTGTGGTGAGGGAGGGATTCAGAGGCAGGGCACAGGTCTGCAGGTGGAGGTACTGACCTGGGGACACTGTGCAGCAGGGAGCAAGGTCCCCATCCCCATGTGGGATGACATCCACACAGCCCACAGCAGTGCCTTGGAAGAAGCATTGGTCTGTCCAGGTCTCACCAGGGCCAGGTGTTCCGTGGTCCATGGCTCTGGGGTCTGGAGGCTGCGGAGGCCTGAGGGCCCTTCCTCGAACAGCTGCACAGATGAGCGGGTGCCCTCACGGCACTCCCCCAACAGCCAGGGGGCTCAGAGCCTGTTCTCATGCCTGAGCTTGTTGAATTCCCCTATGTGGGCCTGAAAGGGAGATTCCATCTTTGTCAGAACTGTCTTCTGCGGCTTGATCCCTAGCGAGACCTAGCTGGGGATTGTCGGTGGTGACGCATGCACAGTGTGCCACGTGGTTTGTTGGGTCCTCACACCTGCTGAGCTTGGTCCTTCAGGCTCTTAGCCTTCCCAGGACTAGAAACGGGGGTGGGGGGCAGCAGTGGTGGTGGGTTTCACAGTTTGCAAGTCAGGCTACCGGGGTAAATTCTGGAGGTTTTAGAATATGGAGTAAAAATCAGAAAAATAGGATGGGAAGAGGAGAAAGTAACTATATCTTTGCAGTGAACTGACTTGGCTTTCATTGATGCAGTTAGTTTGACGTATAGGACAAAGGAAAGAGACTTGTGGTTTTAGTGGGTGGTTTGGAAATGGATCATGTTGTGTGTTTTTGTATGGATTAGAAGCTAAGAAGAGTTGTTAAGTTTTTAAATCTTTGAGAAGGAAAAAATGGAAAAGAATACTGTTCTGTACATGGAAATCATAAAAATTTGAATGAGCACAGTTTTATTGACACAAAGTCATGCTCACAGGTGTTCATGTGATTTGTTCGTTCATTTGTCTTACCGGCCAGTGCTGAGTGCTTGCTGCTGAAGCTGCCGTGTGGCCCCAAAGCCTAACATATTTACTCTCTGGCCCTTTAAGAAAAAGCTTGCCCTGGCTTAAAACGCACATTGTTCCCTGAGAGGTTACAGTGTTAGTTATCTAGCAGAGCACAGGAGAAGAAGTCATGTACTTGTGAACTGTGTACAGTGCAGCTAGCATCACATAGCTCTATTAAAGGGTACTTGACTTTTTCTTTTAACAGAGATACCGAACAAAGCCATACTGTTGCGGCCTCTGTAAATACTCTACAAAAGTGCTTACTTCATTCAAAAATCATTTACATCGCTACCATGAAGATGAAATTGACCAAGAGCTGGTGATCCCTTGCCCAAACTGTGTATTTTCCTCTCAGCCCAAGGTGGTAGGAAGGCATTTCAGAATGTTCCATGCGCCTGTTCGGAAAGTCCAGAACTACACGGTGAACATCTTAGGTGAGACTAAGTCATCTAGGAGTGATGTCATCAGCTTTACGTGTTTGAAGTGTAACTTTTCCAACACTCTGTACTACAGCATGAAGAAACATGTGCTGGTAGCCCACTTTCACTACCTGATTAATTCCTACTTTGGCCTGCGAACAGAGGAAGTGAGTGAACAACCCAGAACTGACAACCCCCCTTCTGCGGAGAAGATGCCGCCCTCTGACAAGTATTACTGTAAAAAATGCAATGCCAACGCCAGCAGCCAGGATGCATTAATGTATCATATTTTGACATCAGATACACATAGGGATTTGGAGAATAAGCTTAGGTCCGTGATTTCAGAGCACATCAAGAAGACTGGACTTCTGAAGCAAATGCACATTGCTCCCAAACCAGCGGCACACTTGGCCATTCCCCCAAGCAGCAGCACTCTGGGTGTCCCCGCCACGTCCCCTTGCTTTCATCTCACATTGCCACCAAGCAGTCAAAGCCAGACCACTGTCCAGCCAGTTCAGGGCACAGTCCAACCAGTGACAGTGACCTCGGGTGTTTCTGGAAGCCTCACCCATTCTCCACCCTCTGCTGCCCAGTCCCACGTGACTCTGGTCTCCAATCCCCTGCCTGGGGGCCAGAGCAGCCTCACTCTGCCACCTGCACCGCCACAGCCTGTCTTCCTGTCTCCTGGAGTCCCGCTTCACCAGCCAGCAAATTCTCCTGTGCTGCCCCTGAGTCGGCCAGTGGGGCCTGTCAAGTCCATTGGAACTGGTGTCCTGCCCATGAACCAGACCATCCGCCCAGGGGTGTTACCCCTCAGCCGGCCTGTTGGGCCCGTAAGCCGACCAGTTGGGTCTGGAGTTCTTTCGGCAAACAGGCCCATTGGGTCAGCTGTCCTTCCTGTCAGCCCCTCTGTCACTCCCGGCGTTCTTCAGGCGGTCTCTCCAGGAGTGATTTCTGTGAGTCGTACTGTCCCTTCAGGCGTCCTTCCTGCAGGCCAGATGACCCCTGCTGGGGTTATCCCTTCAGGACAGACAGCAACTTCTGGGGTGCTCCCTGCAGGCCAGATGGTCCAATCTGGGGTTCTCCCCATCGGCCAGACGGCTCCGTCAGGGGTTCTTCCCCCTGGGCTGACTGTGCCGCCACGGCCGCTCCCTCCTGGCCAGACGGTCCCACTGCGGGTGCTCCCTGCAGGCCAGGTGGTCCCACCTGGACTCCTTTCTCCCAACCAGACAGTCTCGTCCAGCCTCCTCCCTGGGAGCCAGGGTGTGAATTCCGGTGTGCTGCATCTTAGCCAGCCAGTTGTGTCAGGGGTTCTTCCAGTGAGCCAGCCGGGGAGGCCTGGGGTCCTGCAGCTCAGTCAGTCTGTGAACACCAGCATCCTACCCGCGAGCCAGCCGGGGAGGCCTGGTGCTTCACAGAACACAGCCTTCCTGACGTCAGGCTCCATTCTCAGGCAGCTGATACCCACGGGGAAGCAGGTGAATGGGATTCCCACATACACACTTGCCCCAGTATCTGTCACTCTGCCCGTGCCCCCTGGAGGCGTCGCTGGCGTCACCCCACCACAGGTACCCATCCAGCTCCTGCAGTCAGGTGCAGCCACACAGATGGCTGGTCCCGTGGCCAGCATGCCCTCCCCACCAGTGGTGGTGAGTGCGGCTCCAAATGTGTTCCTGCAGCCCTCTGTGGCAGAGGCGAGCCCAGGGCTCAAACCGGCGAAGCAGTGGAAAACCTGCCCGGTGTGCAACGAGCTCTTCCCATCCAACGTCTACCAGGTCCACATGGAAGTGGCTCATAAGCACAGTGAGTCCAGAGCTGTTGAGAAACTAGAGCCGGAAAAGCTGGCTGCGTGTGCGCCGTTTTTAAAGTGGATGAGGGAGAAGACGGTTCGGTGCTTGTCCTGCAAGTGCATGGTCTCAGAGGAGGAGCTCATGCACCATCTGCTGATGCACGGCCTGGGCTGCCTCTTCTGTCCGCGCACGTTCCACGACATCAGGGGGCTCGCAGAGCACAGCAGGACCACGCACCTGGGGAAGAAGAAGTTACCTGTGGATTATAGTAACAAAGGTTTCCAGCTGGACATTGATGCCAATGGCAACCTGCTCTTTCCCCACCTCGATTTCATTACCGTGATGCCAAAGGAAGAGCTGGGGGAGCGGGAGGTCTACTTGGCAGTCCTGGCTGGGATACACTCCAAGTCGCTCGTGCCTGTGTACATTAAGGTGAGGCCACAGACAGAGGGTGTGCCTGGGGGTCCCAGCAAACAGGTGTTGACCTGCCCTTTTTGCTTTGGCACCTTTCTGACAACCGAGGCGTATGAGCTGCACTTGAAGGACAGGCACCACATCACCCCCACAGTTCACACGATTCTGAAGTCTCCAGCTTTCAAATGCATCCACTGCTGTGGGGTTTACACTGGGAACATGACGCTGGCGGCCATTGCCATCCACCTGCTGCGCTGTAGGAGTGCCCCAAAGGACAGCAGCTCGGACCTGCAGGTCCAGCCGGGCCTCATCGAGGACAGCGAGCTGCTGCTGGTCAATGGCGAGGTGGTGCACGACTCCAGCTTCGCCGTGAAGAGGAAGCTGCTCGAGGGCCATGCTGGGGCTGAAGACACACGGGAAGGGGAGCAGCGGCCTCTGGTCATAAACACCGAAGTGGCCCCAGCTCCAGAGAAGGTGACAAGTGTCGTGCCTTTTAAACGACAAAGGAATGAGAGCAGGACGGAGGGACCGCTTGTGGTTAATGAGGACGCTCTTCAGATTTTAGCATTAAATCCCAAAAAGTATGAAGACCGTTCGTTTGAAGAAAAAAAGCAATTTCTTAAAGATTATTTCCACAAGAAACCATACCCTAGTAAAAAGGAAATAGAGCTGCTGTCCTCACTCTTGTGGGTGTGGAAAATTGATGTGGCTTCATTTTTTGGTAAAAGAAGATATATTTGCATGAAAGCAATAAAAAGTCACAAGCCTTCTGTCCTTTTAGGCTTTGATATGTCTGAACTTAAAAATGTTAAACACAGATTGAACTTTGAGTATGAACCACAAAATGTGTAAAAAAATTAGGAAAGTAGTAGTTTTTCAATTGAGATTTTTAAAAATTATTTTCCTCACTGTATATTGAACTAATCAATTTCAGTGGTCTTTATGCTGCTCTTTAGATGTATTTCAGGTGCTCAGCAAGACTTCTGTATGAAGAAGTGATAGTTTTTTCAAAGTTACTATTCCCTGCAGTTGGGTTTTGTCACAGTTATTTTTAGTTTTTTTTTCTCTGCAGAGTCAATTAAATCTCTCGATATTCCATGCACGCCTTGCTTTCCCGGTAGTGTCGGGACCGCACGATAAAAACTGAAATCTACACATGTTGGTGTTTTCATTTGAGGAAATTTCATCTTGTTTCAGAATACTTAATTACCTGCAAATTAAAGCTTTGATCTCCCTCAGCCTCACATGTAGCTGCAAGTGATGCAGTAAAGGTTAGGGATGTGAGCACAGACCCCGTGATGTGTGCAGCTCCTGAGGGTGCATGGCCTGCACTCTGCTGATTGCTTCTTTGTAAGATACTTGCTTATTAGGTTATGGTTTTCATTTACATTGTTTCAGGTTTGTCTTAGCCATTTTTGATCATAACTCATAGAGAACCAAATATTTTCATTGGTTAGAAAATAAATACCTGAAGTCTGGTATTTTAGCTCATAAGTCGAGTTATTTTACAAATAAAGTAATTCTGTAGATGCAGGAATACTTTTCAGTGTAGACTATCCCTCTTTTTGATATGGTGATAAGTCATTTTTCCATTCAAAGGTGAGACAATAAATCTTTAGTGCCTTTAGATAAAACACTGAAAATACACAAACTCTTCTACTAACCTAGCTACTCTTAAACCATGGAAGGGAAGGACAAGGACCATGTTACTCAGGAATAAAAGTTTTTACCCCTGAGTGTGGATACTGACATGTAAACATAGGTTTTCAGGGATAAGGGGAAACCAGTAGACCCAGAGCTAAGTCCTGTGGTTGGGCCATTACTTTTTGATAGTTTCCTAGAAGTCAGCATGTCCGTCCTGGGGAAATGGGTGTTCTACACAGCACCCTGGTGGCTGGCTGATGGGCCGGGCATAGCTGAGGAACTCCATTATGTCACTGTTCTCTGTACAGTTTGACCTCGGGGTTTTTTCACATAATCACACAACGTAAAAGAACTTAAAGCACCAGAACCAGTAATGGAGACCAGCCAAGTGAGACCTTAACTCACATTTACTGCTGGTGACACACAGCAGAGGCACCTGTCCAGTATGTTCAGAGGATATGAGTCTCTGGGAAATAAGGTAATGTTACTACATGGATTTAAAATAGAATACTTGCATGTAATTGCTATAGTGTGCATTTTTTGAGGCAGTTGTGAAACTGGTCTGTGATTATTGGTGTACTCTTGTAAATTCAAAAAGAGGTTGTTGAAGTTTATTTTTTTTTTACCTATTGTTTTCAGAGTGTCTATTTTGAATTAAAATTTGTTATACCACTACTAATGGAATGGTTTAATTCTTATAATCATTAAGATGTCACTGTGACTTATAGGAGT
>PVKM010039954.1:0-13593 GCA_004027735.1 Carollia perspicillata | reverse complement strand
GTGTAGGCCTCTTTTGGATGAACTTGTTTGGGACTCTCTGTGCTTTCTGGACTTGTGTGACTTTTCCATCACCAGATTAGTGAAGTTTTCAGTTATTATTTCTTCAGACAGGTCCTCAACCACTTCTTCAGTCTTCTCCTGGTATTCCCATTAAGTGGATGTTGTTCTGCTTCATGTTGTCCAAGATGTTTCTTAAGCTCTTTCATTTTTTAAATTTTTTTCCTTTTGCTATTCTGTTTGATGTTTTTTCTACCTTGTCTTCCAAAACACTGATTTGATCCTATGCTTCATCTAACCTAATTTTTAATCCTTCTAGTATATTATTTATCTCAGATATTGAGATATCTGACTCATCTTTATTTCTGACTCATCTTTTTTTATTATCTGTCTTTTTTCATGTTTTGAGTATCCTTATAACCATTACTCTAAAGTTTATATCTGATGAATTGCTTACTTCCATTTTATCTAGTTCTTCTGAAAAATTCTCTTGTTTTTTCATTTGGGGTCTATTTTCTTGTCTTCTCACTTTGGCTGCTTCTTTGTATTTTCCACCTTAGATGTTTAATTAGTCATTAAACTTATCAGTTTTTTAAATCTAAGTAGGTAGTAATCAGCCCTCTGGCTTCAGCACCACAGAGTGGAGCAGAGTAATTTCTGTGGGCGGGGCTGTTGCTTCCTCTAAGGATGGTGCCGTTCAGAGAGGAGTGCTTTGCCTAAGAGAGATGCCTTTGCAGTATAGGGACTGACTCAGCACATGGATCTGGTGGCTGTTCCTTCCGTTCTCTCCCCAGAGCCACCAACCCCAGACTCTCCTCAAGGATCTTTAGTCCACTCTGCCCTTCCTCTTCTGGCACCCAGGGTCAGTGGCTGCCA
This sequence comes from Carollia perspicillata, assembly GCA_004027735.1. Taxonomy (NCBI): domain Eukaryota; kingdom Metazoa; phylum Chordata; class Mammalia; order Chiroptera; family Phyllostomidae; genus Carollia; species Carollia perspicillata. Next base: position 12,720 of record PVKM010039954.1, on the reverse strand, counting down.
ACAAAATTTTGTGTGTTGGCTCGTTAAGAGGCTGTCTGCTTCTCTAGTCTTTTCTTCTTGGCTGAGAGAACCCCTGCTGCTTTTCACAGTTGGATATTATCTGGGTTCCTTTCTGGCTCTGGTGTTGTAGGCTGGGGAGCACAGCTTGAGGTTCAGTTCTCACACTGCTCAGTGGGTACCCCTGTGCCCCTGAAATATCCCTCAGACACTTCAGCTGCTTCCCTGTGGGAGCCCAGCCAGCCCTCTCGCATCTCCTTTGCACTCCCTACCAGTCATGTTGTGCTGAAGTGTTTTCTTCTGTCTGTCCATGTTTGTAAGGCTTCTCTCCAGCTAGTGTTCCATTGGTTATTCAAAATGATTTCTCTACAATTTAGGTGTAATTCCAGATTGGTCCTGAGAGGAGGTTAGTGCAGCTTTCACTTACTCTTCCACCGTCTTGGATCCCAGTTTACCCTTTAATGCTTCCAAGTATGTCATGTTTATCAAGTGTCAATTCATGATTTTCATTCAGTCCTTTTCATTCATTTAGTAATTTTGCTGAATGTGTTTACTGATTAAGTGCTAAGTGCTCCTTTCTAGGAAGTTTAAAATTGAACTATTTTTTTAAAAGATATTAACATGAAAATATGTTTCTATACGGAGAAACTATTTTCTGATTACTAAAATACAGAAGCATTTTCTTCAAGTGAACTAGACTATAGATCAGACTTTGTCCTAAATATTTATTTATGTGTAGTCATATAACTGCTCTGAATGGAAATGATTGTTTTAAGTTTGGTTAATGCATCAGCCAAATAGAATGTTTTATTATTAAGTCATATAGTTCAATTTCTTTTAAATATTCTAATTGAATAAAATGTAGGAATCATCTTATCCTGTAACACTATTAAGTGACTCTAATGAACATAATTAAGAATGTATATTATTTTCTAAATAAAAATAAAATGCACTTCTATGCAGTATTAAAAATTGCTACATTTGATACGAACACATTTTTTTTCAAATGTACAACATTTATATCTCCTCATCTGTATGTATGACATATTTTTACTTAATCTGTGTGCTTTCTGATATCTTATAAAGCCTCTAAGAGGCATTTGCATATAAACAATAATGTAGCTATTCAACTGTTCTTTGTTCCTATTTATTAATGCTTATGATAAATATAAAATTTTTAACAGAAATAAAATTTTCTTTTTCCTTCTTGTTGCTTAGAACATCACATTGTATTTTAGGGTTATAAAAATTATTGTTATTAGTTGCACAAATATTTTCAGAACAGCATTAACAGAAATTCAATTAAAATTTTAAAAGTATCATAACTTGAACTCTAACAAATCAAATTGTATTTCACTGTTACTCTGTTATTTTACATCATAGCATGTATCTCTGTATTTCTGTATTTTTTAAATGTTATATAATATTCTACCTGCCTTTTCACATGTATGATATATATTAACTATACTTTTTTTAGATTTTATTTATTTATTTTTAGAGAGGGGAAGGGAGGGAGAAAGAGAGGGAGAGAAACATCAGTGTGTGGTTGCTTCTCACACTCCCCCTACTGGGGACCTGGCCTGAAACCCAGGCATGTGCCCTGACTGGGAATCGAACTGGCGACCCTTTAGTTCACAGCCTGCGCTCAATCCACTGAGCCACACCAGCCAGGGCATATTCTCTATAATAATGTTAAAATCCACACTATCATGTATCTCCAATTTTATTGAGGAACTTTTTATAAAGGAATTTATTATTATACTATTATAATTTCTTTATTGATGACCGTGTGTAAGCTGATTCTAAACTTTTGTCCTTATACATAATGTTGGCAAGAACATCTTACATAAATATTTTTCCTTTAGATTTTTTGACCAGATTCCAAAAAGGAGAATTTCTAAAGCACAAAAACAATATATTCCTATAATTCTTAGACCATATTATTAAATTACAACATTTTCCATAAAAAGCTGTTCCAGTTTCTGTGTCATTAGTAAAAATGGAAGATATAAATTTCACTTCAGCCTTGTATAATTTTGGTGATGTTCTTTAGACTGCTAATTAAGTTGTGAAAAATGATATTTCATATTAGTTTTAATTTGCATTTCTTTGTTAGTCAATGGGCTATTTTTCCTAGTGGCACCTTGCTAATTATATTTTATACTGTGTGAATTATATTTCCATGAACTTTGCCTTTTTATCTATTAGGGCCATAATATTTTTCTCAAACTTATATATAAGCTCTTCTCAAAATACAGTAAATAATCCTTTGCTAGCTTATTTAAAATTATGTTTTTATCTTTGCCACTTTTTCATTATTAAACTTATTTTATTGTAAACCTTTAAAACTGTCTTTTCATTATGGTCTTTTTTATTTCATCAAAGTTTATAATTACTAATAGAAGATCCGATAAATATTGAATGCCTTTTTTTAAACTTTCTTAGCTTTGTTTTTATTTAGTTAACTAAATAAAACACATATAACTATGTTATTCACATATGTTTGTTTAGCTATGTGGTATAAAATAATATAAATAATTATCCTTTCATATAGTTGACATTATTCTCACATAATTTTTTAATTAAACATTTTTAGTGTGGTCAAATACACATAACACAAACTTAGTATCTTAAGCATTTTTAAGTGCAGAGTTCAGTATTGCAAGTACATTCGTACTGTGGTGCAACCATCACCACCTCCACCTCCAGAACATTTTTTATCTTGTAGAACTGAATCTCTATGCCCTTTAAACAATAGTTCCCATGACTCTTTCTCCCAAGTCCCTGGCAATCACATTGCTACTTCCTTAAAAAATTATATTTATTGGGGTCACATCACTTAATAACACTATATAAATTTCAGGTGTACAACTTAATAGTATGACATGTGTATATACTCCATTGTGTTCACCATATATCTGGCCTCTTTTATCTTCTTTGTCCTCCAATATGTATATAATAACCTCCAATAACCACCCTTCTGTTCCTTCTCCAACAACCACCATTCTGTTCTCTGTATCTATGGGTTTTTGTTTTTTTTAATATCACATGTATGAGTAAAATCTTACTGTTCTACACTTGTCCTTTTCTGTCTGACTGATTTTTCATAGTGTGATGCTTTCAAGGTCCATTCATGTTGTAAATTGCAATATTTCATGTTTTTATGGCTGACTAACATTCCATTGTGTATTTATACCAGATCTTCTTTATCTAGTCATCCATCAGAGGACACTTAGAGTTTTTTTAATGTCTTGGTTTTTGTGAATAATGCTGCAAGGACCATAGGGATTACATATATCTTCATGTATAAGCATTTCCAAATTTTTAGGTGGAAACCCAGTGAAGGGTTGAGAGGTCATATGGTAGGTCTAGTCTTAATTTTTGAGGAGACTTCCTATTGTTTTCCTGGCTGCACCAACTTCATTTATTAGGTCAAATAGTTTTTTGGTGGCATCAGTGGGGTTTTCTGTGAACATTATCATGTCATCTGCAAAGAGTGGCAGCTTAACTTCCTCCTTTGCAATTTGGATGCAGTTTATTTCTTTTTTTTTTTTTTGTCTGATCACTGTGGCTAGAACTTCCAATACTATGTTGAATAGAAGAGGTGAAAGTGGACATTCTTGTCTTGTTCCTGATCTTAGTGGGAAAGCTTTTAGTTTTTACCCATTGAGTATGATGTTGGCTGTAGGTTTCTCATATATGGCCTTTATTATGTTGAGAAATGCTCCCTCTATTTCCACTTTGCTGAGTGTTTTTATCATAAATGGGTGCTGTACTTTATCAAATTTTTTTAGCATCTGTTGATATGATCATGTGGTTTTTGTTTTTTGCACTATTTATGTGATGTATTATTTTTACTGATTTGAATATATTGTACCATCCTTGCATCCCTGGGATGAATCCCACTTGGTCATGGTGTATGATATTTTTAATATATTGCTGGATCCAATTTTCCAGTATTTTATTGAGGATTTTAGCATCTATGTTCATCAGTGATACTGGCCTGTAGTTTATTTTGTTGTTGTTGTGTCTTTATACGTTTTTGGAATTAGGATGATACTGGCCTCATGAAAAGAGTTTGAGAGTCTTCCCTCTTCTTGGATTTTTTGGAATAGTTTGAGAATTGGGGTTAGCTCTTCTCTAAATGTTTGGTAAAATTCTCCTGGGAATCCATCTGGCCCAGGGTTTTATGTCCTGGGAGTTTTTTTTATTACTGCTTCAATTTCACTAGCTGATATCAGTCCATTCAGGCTTTCTGCTTCTTTTTGATTCCATTTTGGAGGATTATATGTTTCTATAAATTTGTCCATTTTGCCAAGGTTTTCAAATTTGTTGGCATGTAGTTGTTCATAGTAATTTCTTAAGATCCTTTGTGTTTCTGTGGTATCAGTTGTAATTTCTTTTCTTTCATTTCTGATTTTATTTATTTGAGTCATCTTTCTTTTTTTCTTGATGAATCTGGTTAAAAGCTTGTCGATTTTGTTTATCTTTTTATAGAACCAGCTCCTGAATTTATCGATCCTTTGAATTGTTTTTTGAGTCTCTATGTTATTTAATTCTGCTCTGATTTTGATAATTTCCTTCCTTCTGCTTGCTCTGGGCTTTATTTGTTGTCATTCCTCTAGTTCTTGTAGATGTAGGGTTAGGTCATTTATTTGAAAATTTTCTATCTTTTTTGGCAGGACTATATTGCTATGAACTTTCTTCTCAAGACTTCCTTTAATTGAACTGAATCTGTAGATCACTTTGGGTACTATGTACATTTTAATTATAAAATTCTTCTAATATATGAATATAGGATGCTTTCTAATTTATTTATGTTGTCTTCAGTATCTTTCATTAATGTTTTATAGTTTTCAGTATATAGCTCTTTCACATCCTTGGTTAAATTTTTTCTAAATATTTTATTCTTTCTGGTTGAGTTTCTATGGTTTTATACATACAAGATTATGTTTAGCTTCATGAAGAAAAAAGATGACTGAAATAAATAAAATTATAAATAAGAGATGAGACATTACAAAGTGATACCACAGTTATGCAAAGATCATAACACACTACTATGAATAATTATATGCCAGCAAGTAGGATAATATAAAAGAAATAGATGAATTCCTGGAAATATACAACATATCAAGTCTAAATCATGAAGAAACAGAAAATCTAAACATTACCTATAAGAAGTTAGGAGACTGATTCAACAATCGAAAATCTCTCAACAAAAAAATGTCCAGGATGAGATGGCTTCACTGGTGAAAACATTTCAAGAAGAATCTACACTAATACTTCTTGACCTCTTCCCCCCAAATTTTAAGAAACACTTTCAGACTCACATTTTGAGGCAGAATTACCCTGATACAAAACCCAGACAAGGACACTACAAGGAAAGAAAATTATAGGCCACTATTCCTGATAAACATTGATTCAAAATCTTTAATGATTATAACAAACTGATTTCAACAACAAATTTAAAAAGATCATACATCATGATTAAATGGGATTTATCCCTGGGATGCAAAGATGCTTCAATGTATGCAAATCAATAATTGTGATACAACACATTAACAAGGTGAAGAAAAGTCATATGACCATCCCAATAGATGCAGAAAAAGCATTTGACAAAATTTAACATGCATTCCTGACCTAAAACTCTCAACAGATTAGGTATAGAAAGAATGTACCTCAACATAATAAAGACCATACACTACAAATCCAGTTACACCATAAAGCTGAAAGTTTTGGTATAAAGCTGAAAAATTTTTTTAAGGTCAATAACAAGACAAGGATGCCCACTCTTGTCACTTCTATTTGACATAGTTTGAAAGTCCTAGTGACAGCAATCAGACAAGAAAAAGATATAAAAGGCATCCAAATTGGAAGGGAGGAAATAAAATATCCTCACATAATTTAATAAATAATTCTTTTGTTTATGATATATCCTTTTTAAATCAAACTATAAGAAAAATCAGTTGTTTTTCTAGATTTGAGTTTTCATCTAACATTGGTGTTTAACTTTTTATCTTACTGCTCTTAAATCATTTCAGGTGATTAAAGCAGTCATATATAGTATTCAGTTCCTCCTAGTAGTAGACCTATCTCCTGATGTGAACATACACCATTAAGAATAAGACAGCTACATTGTTCTTTAGCAAAAAAGCAATATTTGAGCCTGAAACAAACAGAAACTATAGAAAGGTGAAATTTAAATCTTCGCATATAAGCCCTAGCCTCAGCACTACTACACAGATACCCACTGATATTTTCTTATGCATACTTGTAGAAAATGTCCATACATATGCAACCTTATGTGTGCATGTATTTTACATGTATAATATCAAAACAAATATATATATTTTACAAACCAAAATCGGATTATTTTTATACCTTTCTACACCATATTATTTTAGTCAATCACTTGTGTATTTTGTAGAGTCTTGTATTTTAGCAACTTTAGGTTTATTCCATTCTTTCTAGTGGCTGCATTGTATTCCATTGTATGGAAATGATTTCTAAAAAGTTTGAATAGTTCTTTCATTTCAGTCTTCTTTTTATAAATAAGCCTGATTATTGACAGATGCATCTCCTGCAAAAGAAAGGATATATTGGCTTTGCTGTCATGGAATTGAAGTCTGATGTTGATTAAATGTCTCATCCTGGGACAAGCTACTTGACTTATTTAACTTTTACTTTTCTTATCTGTGACATAAGTATAATACCTACTTTTTAGGTTGTTGGGAAGATTAAAGAGGTGGCAAATTTTAAATGCCTGGTATATATAGTACAAGATAGGAGAAAACTATATTACAGAAAGCCTACTTTGTTGAAATTTATTTGGATTATGGTTGGTTTTATAGAAATCCTATATTAGTCCCATTATTGAAATAATAGCTTCAGTGTATATGGCAAGACTTTAAGGAATCTTGAGGTCATAGTAATCTTGGAATCATAGGAATCTTGAAGGCATCTCCTAAAGACAGTTTATTTTATTTTTTAAAAGATTTTATTTATTTATTTTTAGAGAGGGGAAGGGAGGAAGAAAGGGAGAGAAACATCAATGTGTGGTTGCCTCTTGTGCACCCGCTACCAGGGACCTGGCCTGCAACCCAAGCATGTGCCCTGACTGGGAATTGAACCCGTGACCCTTTGGTTCACAGGCTCTCACTCAATCCACTGAGCCACACCAGCTGGGTGCTAAAGACAGTTTATTTTTGAGAAGTATGTGTGAATATATTTGAATGTAACATGCTTATTAACATAACAGTTAGTTTGGTATCTGAACTGGCAAATAGGCTCATTTTAGTGTTCCTTAGTTTGCTTGTAATCCTGAATATTGGAAACTAATGAGTAGGAGAAGAGAGGCAGCCAGCTAGAACCACACAGTGCCTATGAGACCAAAGGAAATATAACTGTGTCTGCCTATTTCGTTCTCCACCTCCCTCTGTTAGTGTACTTCTGGCCTTTGGGGGGTCTCTTAGGACACAAGTCTGAAACACAGAAAGATCACCACCTGGATGCCTGGGAGGGTGGTCTGTTTTCTGTGCAAAGTTTCAGTACAAACTCACCACTTTCTAAACGACAGACAGGAAGAGACAATCTGAAGACTGAGCTATAACAGAAATTGATGGTTCCCTCAGGGTATACTTGAATCAAGGAGGCTTTGGGGATTTCTAAATCATGTACTAGAATCCAAAAAAATGTTCTTGGCAGCAAAGGTTTTTGCTCTATGCCATACTTCCTATGCACACTTTGGAAAACTTGAGCTGCTTTGTTATTTATCACATAAAAAAGAAAAATTTTACTATATTACTATTTGTAAGCACCAGAGAATATCAGGGTCCACCTAGCTCCTAGGTATAAAGATACTTTGGGGATATCAAGAATACTGGATATAAAATCCTGCTTAGAGTATGTTGAGGAGAACAGAGGGTTGAGAAGATGGAGGCAATAGGCCTACACAAGACTTTTGAAAACATTTGTAATCTGGGGGAGTTTTTTAAAGCCAACTTCCAGTGCCCTTCTCTTGCCCCTTTTTTCATACATTAATCTGTTGAAAATACAATACAAATGCCCTCTTATCTGATCCTGTTGGGACCAGTAGTTAATAGTTTAATTGAAAGACTGAATTGAAGCACAGAATTATGAAAAATGTTTTACCTATAGCTTAATACTTTCAGGTAAAGCTTACAGTAGGATTGCACAGTCCCCAATATTTTGATGTAGTGCCAAGGATTTTCCTTGAGCATATTCAAGACTTAGGGCCAGCGATTGGTGCTTCATGTCTTTCTCCTGTCAGCCACAGTAAAGTGCGTGCATTTTCATTTACAGTATCATGTTTAAACATAGAATGATAAGGTAAAAACTCCAAAACAATTGGAGGATAACATTTTTAAGATTCCATCTTTATAGTTGCTTCACTCAATCTAATTATAGAACATTTTTTCTTAATAGACTCTCCATTATCAAGTTTCCCAAAGACTGCAAATTACTCTTCATAAGATTGACAAATTTCATTTTACATTCCTACTCTATTAATAAAAATACATAACTGGTTTTTGTTGGAGCTGTTGGAACAGCAGTGCCATGTACTGTAGCCACAAGCATTCGCTCTGCTAAGAGCATCAGGGAGTTTGCTTTCCAAATATACCACATTGGTTCATCTGTGGTTTAGATCAGAGGAGACATGTGAAGAAAGTGTGTTGTATATGGTCATTGTATTGTGCCTTTAAATGGAAGGACTTGGCTATATTAAAGAACTTAAGGATTTGGATTTCTACTAAAAATATGACTATGGTTTCATGTTCACAGATTAAATATGTTTGTGAAAGAAAAGCAACATTAATTTAAAACAATGTCTAAGAGCAATGAACACAATTTTGTTACCTCATTCTTTTTTGAGAGACATATCAAATTTACAGAAAAATAAATAAAACACACACATGCAACTTAACTAATAATTGTAAAATGAACTCTATATAACCAATACCAAGGTCAAAAAACACATTTGCAAAACCCAGAAGACTCCCATGGGCCTCTTTCCAACCTGACTTTTGTATAATGATTATTTCTTTTTTTTCTTTATGGTTCACCACCTATGTATTTATCCTTGAACAATATAATGTGTGAACTTCAGGTAAATGGATTATTCCATTTGTATTCTTTTATTTCTTGCTTTATTTAATCATATTATAATTTTGAGATTCATGAATTTGATGTGTAGCTCTACACCATTGGTTTTCATTACTGTACAGTGTCTTATTGTATAAATGTACCATAATTTATCTTACTATTATGCTGTCGATAGACATTTGTGTTCTTTCTAGGTTTGCACTATTATACTCAGTGATGCTATAAATATCCCTATATACATGTTTATTTGAGTTGCTGTAGGGCTGCACCTTCAACCATCGCAAGAACTAGACAGTGACTATTTGAATTTAAATTACCTAGTCAAGATTAAATAAAATTAAAAATTTTGTTCTCCACTTGTGTTAATGACATTTCAAGGCTTCAACAGCCACATGTGACTTGTAGTGATAGTATCGACAGCACCAATTATAGAATATTTCCGTCACTCCTGAAAGTTCTATTGAACAGCCTGTCCATAGGGTACATACCTGAGTAGAATTGTTAGGACTTGATATAAACTTATCTCAACCTTACCAGATAAGGCCAAACTGGTTTTCAAAGAGGTTGTACTAGTTTATATTCCATTCAATGGGACTTGAGAATCCTGCTCCTAAGTCTTCTGCATCCTCAACGACACTTGGCTTAGATATTGTATTAGTTAGCTAGGGTTGCTGTAACAAAGTACCACGAACTGGGCTGTGGAAACAATAGAAATGTATTGTCTCAGTTCTGGAGGCTAGAAGTCTGAGGTCAGGTCATCAGCAGGCTACTTCTTTCACAGAGTTGTGGAAGAGACATCTGTTCCAGGCGTCTCTCTGTGGCTTGTCAATGACATCTTCACACTGTCTTCCCTTTGTATGTGTTTTTGGGTCCAAATTTTCCCTTTTGATAAGAATAGCATCATATCAGATTAGAGCCCACCCTAATGACATCATTTTGACTTGGTTACCTATCTCCAAATAACATTGCATTCTGAGGCCCTGGGGTTTTGAATCTCAACATATGAATTTGGGAGACAGTGGTACAATTCAGCCAATAACAGATATTTTAGATGTCTTGATATTTGTGAGTCTGGTAGAAGTATAATAGTGTTACACTGAAACATTAATTTTTATTTTATTTTTTCTCTTAAGTATTAAAGAGGTGGGGCATATTTTTCATTTACTTACTGTCCATTTGGTAGTTCTCTTTTTTTAAGTGCTTGGCCAAGGTTTCTACCTTTTCTTTTCTGTTAGGCTGCCCACTTTTGTCATATTGCTTTATACAAGTTCTTGGGCTATTCTGGATATTGGTGCTTTTTTGACTATAAATGTCACAATTATGTTCTATTCTGCGGTTTGCCATTAACTTATTTTTTTATCCTTATTTAAATATATACTCATTGATTTTTGAGAGAGAGAGGGAGAGGGGACACACACACACACACACACACACACACACACACACACACCAGTCGGTTGCCCCCTGCTTGCTCTCCACCATTCAGGGACAGAACCCTTGACCTTTTGGTGTATGGGATGATGCTCCAACCCACTGAGCAACCCAGCCAGAGTGCTTCTTACTTATTTTTTATTAATAGCTTTTAAATTTAACATATCTAGTTTAATAAGCATTTTCTTTATGATTGGTACTTTGTATTTTCTTAAGAAATCCTTCCTTATCCTGAAGGTATGAAGATTTTTTTCTATATCATCTTTCAATAGCCTCATATTTTTGTTTTCCTCATTTAGGTCATTTTTCTTCCTGGGATTATTTTTTGTTTATGTTAGGTAGGGGTAAACTATTTTTTTTTTCAATAAAGAAAACCAATTTTCTCAGCATCATTTACCAAAAATTTTATTCTTTTTTTTAATAAATCTGCAATATCACCCTGGCCATATAAAAAAATGTCCATAGGTCTGTTAATGCTACCTTATTTTTAAATTTTTTTCTGTTTACCTACCACTATGCCAATATTATACTTTATTTCCAATGCCTTGCAATAAATCATTAATCTCATAGGGCAAGACTTTTGTACTTGTTCTCTTTCTCCAAGAATTACTCAGCTACAGTCGGCTCTTCATATTTCCTATTTTTTATAGCTCTATTTTGTCAGACTAAGTTCCCTTCTATTCCTGGTTTGCTGAGACTTCTTTTTTCAAATCATAAATAGAAGTTGAATTTGGTCAAATGTTTTTCCTGCAGCTGTACTGAACTTTTTTGAAAACCCCATACTTCCCAGATGATGTGCTGGATGCTTCATCTATATCATATCTAATCTGCAGATCAGTTTTGCAAAGTTAGTATTATTATTTCCATCTTATAAATCAATAATGCAAAGGTCAGAAAGGCTAAGTAGCCTGCCCAAATTTTTAGTGGAAGAGCAAGGATTCAAATTCAGGTTTCTCTGGCCACTTCATTTACTCATTCATTAATTTATACATGTATTTATTCAATAAATTGTTATCAAGGAACCTTTATGTTCCATTGGAATCTTTGTAGTTACTACCTTTCTCTTCTTATCACCTGAGTCTGAATATAAAGGAATCTAAAGTGCGACCCTAAGTCTATCACTTTTCTATTTCTTGTGAACTCAAATAGTTCATTTTTACCTTCTTCTCTTCTTCGTTGCCCTGTTCCTAGACGGGAACAAGTGAGTAGTCCTACGTAAAACGTAAAGGGTGGGCCCTCCCGTGTGGAAACTAGGTGGCACTGGGGATTTCACAAGGACAAACGGGTCAGGTGAAATGGATGTCTGTTTTTAGTAGCTGATGTGAAAAATAAAATTGATCTCAATAGAATAAGGAAAATGGAGGAACGGGGTAGTCAAAGAAAGAAAAGATGGCAAAGGCCTCCATCATCTGCTTAAACATTGCTTATTTTAAGCATTGGTGAAAAACTTCTAATGTGTTAGCTAAATTATAGGAAAGGTTTCAGGGCTGAATGAGTGCTGAATAAACACAGCTAAATAAATAAAGCTAGGTGAGTGCTTTATCCAAAGGCTGGCTTTTCATCAGGAGACTGTGATGGTTAACAGAGTTAGGTTAGCCGTCAAAAGACCCAGGTACACTATTAAACACTATGATCCAAGAAAGCTATTTTATGGATTATAGACAGAGGCCAGTCTGCCTTGTAAACATTAATTTTGTTTTCTGTCAAATATGGTAGCAATGTTATGGGTACGTGTACATGATATGGATGTGTATAAAGCCTAGGACAGACCTATTTCTCAGAAGCACAACTCTTACAGGAGTCACATACTTAAAAGCCATCCTCATGAATCCAACCCAACAAGTTCCTCAGATACTGATAGGCAGAGATTCTACACTCAGAAGATTGCTGGTGCTCCCACTCTATTTCTTGAAAGTTCACAAAGTATGAAGTAATTTGAAGATCCAGGAAAATATCTGTTTTCTATAGTATTCTACAGAACTGGGCATTGATGTGTGAAATATGGACAAGCTAATAATTTGACTTTACTTCACAAATTTCTCTTCTTAAGTCTAAACATGTCATTTATTGGAAAGAACTGTGTATGGCTCACTGGATACATGTTAATTTACAGCAGCATTTGAACAAAGTAAATTCCCACAAAGCATTTGAAAAATCTAAATGATTCAG
>PVKM010039953.1:0-13588 GCA_004027735.1 Carollia perspicillata | reverse complement strand
TTTTGGTGTGAATTCAAATTAATCAAGATCAATGATGAAAATCACCAGTGGTTTTTGTCCCTCCTTCTTTTTTCTGTCATCTGACACAGTGACAGAAACACTGAATATTAAATGCTATTCAAGAAAATAATTCTGGGGAAAAAATATCTGGAGCTTTAAAACACAGAAGAAGCTAGGAGTAAAATAGTATGTGTACATAGAACATTGAAATCAATGCAATTTAAACCTTTCCATAGCATGAATATCACTGTATAAAATCAGGTCAGCAAAGTACAATACATATGAAAAAATTGGGCTCCAAGCAGAAAATAGAAAATTGTATTTTACTTATTTTTGGGCCCTGAAGCAGTACGTACTTCTAGTGTCTTACTGAGCATCAAGGGAGTGGGGAAGAGTTTCTCCTCACCAACTTGCCTGAATCATTCCATCCCACATTCTTTCCTGGCCCTTAGGAGCCCAGTGGGCATGTCAGGGGATGCTGAGTACCTGCACTGCCTCCTTCCTAGGTACACAGACATGACTCCATTTGAGCCTTGCCACCGGCAAAGGGTCCCATATGCCAAGCAAAGAGTGAAGGAGGTAGCAGGGCCAAGGCCAGGAGACCCTGCTCCCAGGATCCACAGATCTCACTTCCCTTCCAGGTGTTCTGGGACGCTTCCCCCCACAACATTCCTGTCTCTCAAGGCTTTCCTCCTACCCAGGACCCTTCAGAAAAATCAGGGTAATCTTTCCAATGGGTTTAGGCTTCCAATAAATGAGGAAAAACTGACTGTATTTGCTTTCATCCCAGGCAAAATTCCAGGAAGAGGGATCTATGAAAGAATGACAAATCCTAGCTACTTGCTCCAAAGGAGGAGAAAGAGAAAATTATAGGAAGTACCAAAACAAAGTACTATCTCAATAACTTATCTTGGCCACAGAAAAAGAGCAGATTTAAGCAAGTCAAATTTGAACCACAGTGAGAATGCTGTTAACCTAAAAATAAAAGGCCAAAATGAGAAGGAAATACATGTTTATTTGAGACCCAAAAGAGTAGCTACTCGGGAAGCACAGATTCAGGCAGAAACCCAAATAGAGTTTGATTGGGTGGCAAAACAAGAGGATTTAATGAGAAAGGGATGGGGAATAATTACATGAATTATTACATGGGGAAGGAAGTTCTATAGGTGCAAATAAGCTAAGTTATTCTCTAGCTATACATGGTGGTGCTAACTCTAAAGAATGCCTTTAAATTTCAGTATTGTCAGAAGCTCTTCTCTCTTGTTAGCTTTGCAAACACTCTGGAATACAATGCTGGTTGGGCAAAGCCCAAAAGTTATTATGCCCAGTTCAAGACATATAAGACAATTCCTCTGGAACAACAGCTCTTAGTTCATGTTGAAGTGTCTTCATTTATAATATTTTTCACAGAGTTAATGGCAAAAATGCAGCAGAGAGAACAGAGTCTTGTTATCAAATTTTAAATAAGACCATGACATCAAATGAAAAGAGAAAAGCATGTTCTCCTGCAGCTGCATCTTCAAGTTCTGTCTGGGTCTAGAACAGAGGAGCCCTGTCTGGGCAGAGGCAGAGCCTGCATGAGCCTCTACCCCTATTACCCTCTCCCCCTCCCAAATTCTTGGTCATCTTACTCGCTTTGCAACTCCAGATTTCCCAGCAGACTTTATCTCTGAATCCTTTCCCCCCAAGGAACTTCTCGTATCTTGGTACACACATGAAGAAAACACTTCTGGCTGGCCATTCTCTGCCAACGCTCTTTCTGAAAATAAAGGCCCCTTGCCTATTATGAGAAACTGAGTCATATTTAGCTGCAATAAATAATATAACCATAAATGACCACTGTGTCTCTAGAGAATGCTTTTTTTTATTCAGAGAAAACTATGAGCAGAATAAAAGAGTAAAACCAAATAAAAAATGAAGAATATTCAAATATTCACAAACAGGAGTATCTGGTATTAACACACAAATAAGCCTAATAGATTTTTGATTAAAGAGGGAAGTTGTATATTGCAGGATTTTTACTAATTTAAAAAGCTATGTGGGGGCCTGTTCTTTAAGAATTTAGCTAAAATTAGTTTCTTCTCCATGCAGAATTTGAAGACATTATAAAAAAAGAATTATCGTCTTTTGAAAAAGTTAAATTTATATTCCTTTTTACTTTTTATCATTTTTTCCTTCTTTTTTTTTTAAGGCAACAAAATAGATGCTAAGTTCTGGAGCCAGAGATAGAAAAATTAATAGTTATAGCCAGACAGATTATGATAAAAATCCCCATTTTGTCTGCAGCTTATACAAAGCATTAAAATAAAATGTATTTCACATAAGACAGCAAGTACAGCCAATCTAGCAAAAGCCTTATCAGTCTCTGTAAAAAGGAGCCGATTATATTGCAGTGGCTAGAGATTGATGTGTGAATGTTTTATATGCTCTTTAAATTCCTTGTCTAAATTCTAGTGAACAGAAAGCCAGAAATATCTAGTAGTAGGAACGTGCTAATGTTTAAAGTGTTCCTTTTTATTTTTTTTAATTTTTAAAGCTTATTTTGTAATTAATGTTGCAAATGCCTGGTTTGTTAACATTCATTAATATGGGGATGTAACAATTTGGCACAGTGTTCTAAATAATTTACTCTCAAGATATTAATTGATAATAGTCACAACACGTTTATTGGATGTTGGGAACCACCCTGCCTGGTTTCAGAAGCTGCAACCCTCCATGGCTAAGGTTGAGTAAAGGACACTGGGACTATAAGCCACTAAAGAGACAAAGCTTATATTCCTGGTAGGGGCACTGCCTCTGCCCTGCTTTACTTCACCCTGCTTGGCCCTGGGTGGGTGACTGGTTAGCCAATGACAGGTAAGATTCCTCAAGGGATGGATGACTCAAGACAGGCATGGTCATGAAGGGGCCCTCAGGGAAGGACTTGGGGAGCTATAGCAAAAGGGGACCATAGACCTTCATCCCTTGGCTTTGACACAGTCTGAGTCCTCATTCTGTTTGCAAGAAGTCTCCTAATCTTTTGGCTGCCTTTCTTCCCCTGCCTGACTTAAGCCTGGAACAATGCTGGAGGGCAGTGTAGCCCTGGGCAGGAACAAGTGGTTCCCTGGGGTTTATCAGGCCTAAGAAAAAAATGCATAAAATCCTGTGAAAACTGCTTTGCTAATAATGTCCTCCATTTTCTGATAAGGGTCCAAGCATAAAATGAGTTTGTTTCCCAAAGTTTTATGGCCCTTTAGCTAATTGACCCTGACTCAGAATAAGCTCTCCTAGTTCTTTGAATGTTATCTATTGTTTGATCCTTACTGCCTGAAAATGACTGATGAGCTTTACCGTATTCCTTTGGAAATTGAACCCAATAAAAGTCCATTGAGGAACAGGCTCCTGGACCTTCTCCTCTGAGAGATCTGCCACCTTTCCTCCCCAAGCAGATCATGTCTTTGTAGACTTATTCTCATCTGTGACAGCTGGGTGACTCTGCTGGACAAAACTCCCCCACAACTGAATCTTCCATTTTACCTTCTTGGTCCCCAGGAGACACAAGGTGAATATGTTGTTCTTATGTTACCCACATGTGTCTACCAATATATCACATGTGGGCACAGGTAACCAGGTTCCTGGTGATCAGGACAAAGAATTGACCTGAACACATGGAGTTTACAGCAGAGATCATGGGAGCAGGCCAACTCTGAGCAGAGATTGACCTCATGGGCTGAAGGGATTCACCCTTATAGGGCAGATCATTCCTGGCTAGTTTTGGTAGGCTTTAATTGATCATGTACAAGTAGTTATATTACTTTAAAGATACTGCACATGTGGTCTCCCATGATTTTTCCTGATTGACCATCAGAGAAGGGGTCATACAGTTACTGAATGGAGCCCCCTTCTCCTGGGGTCTGCTGTGCTAGGTTCACCTTACTCGCCACCAGGGAATATGGCTCTCCATGTCAGAGATTGGTGAAAAGGAAAGGATTATTTATTCAAGTTATACAGACTTAAGAGTAATGAATTAATGTCTTCATTAAAATCCCAAAGTCCCTTAAAACACACATAAACACACACAGTCCTTCCTTCCCCCTCTGCCTGATCTAGGGTACCATGTCTCAGGAAAAGAAATAGAGGTCTGTGGCTCGGGGAGTCCCCAGTTTTTTCCAGTCATCCATGCTCAGCTGGCAGGCCTCCCTTTGTTCCTAGCACCATCAACTGTGTTGCCAGGACCTCCAGTTCTTAATCCAAACCCACATGGCACCTTCTCCTGGTCTACCAGCAAGAGCCCTTTCACCCTTTTCTTTCCTGCAGCATCTCTCCTGTATTCTTCCAAACTGCTAAGAAAGAGCTCTGCATCGCTGCTACATCTTGCTTTCTGGCTTCCTAAACTGCATGGCAAAGGGAGACCCAAAGCCTCGAGGTTCTCCCCTGCTAAAGCCATGTGGTTCTATTACAGAACAGTCACATACACACACAGGGGCCCGGACTCCGGAGGATGGTATACTTATACAGTCCAGACTACCTACTGGGCTCATCTGTCCACCGCCAGAGGAAAGACATCTCTCGATGGCAGAGATTTGTGAAAAGGAAAGGAAACATTTATTTAAGGCTATACAGACTTAAAGTAGTGCCCCAATGTCCCTATTAAACTATCAAAGTCCTTTAGGATAACTACTGATGCCCACAGTATTTCCTTCTCCCCCTGCCCTTATCCAGGCTATGGTAAGTCAGGAAAAGAAGCACACATCCGTGTTTCCAGGCCGCTGGCACCATCAGCTGTGTCTCCATCCAGGCAAGTTTCTTCTTTCTTCCACTTCTCCATAGAGCTGTGAAGGTCTGCACTTTCACTAAGCCTCCTGGTTCCCGTCTTTGCAAAGCTGTGAGGGGGTCTGCATTCTGCCAAGACCACATGATTCTCCCTCTAATGGCTGCTGCATCTGTCTTTTTATCCCCATGCCCATCTTCCTCTGCAGCCCCATTTCTGACTCCTCCCACAATTGGCTACACTTTCTAGGACTCCCATATACTGGGTTGCCATGGTGAGTCTGGGCAGGCCAGGCCCCATGGCATGGAGCCAATCATCTCCAAGCTCTCACTCAGGCACTGTAACCAGGGGGAGTTGCCTCCCAGTTATGCTCTGAAAGGGGGAGGGGTGTGCAGCACAGAGGGAGTCCTTAATCCCTCTTTGGGGCCCCCCTCTTGGCTGAACCCTGTTACAGTTCTTCTTGTCAGGGCTGCTTGGAGCCTGGGTTTAAATCCCAGAGCTAATCTTCTTCTGCAGCCCCATTTCCGACTCCTCCCACAGTTGGTTACACCTGCCAACATTCCCATATTTTTCCAGCTTTTCTGGGCTGCCATAGTAAGTACGGGCAGGCATGGCCCTGTGGTGTGGAGCCAGTCATCTCCAAGCTCTTATGCAGGGGCTCTGTAACCAGGAGGCATTTCCTTTTAGTTACGTCTTGGGTTGAAGTCACTCCCATCTCCCTGGCTCAAAGCATGGCCACAGCTATTTAACATATCTATAAAACCAGTTAAAGGTTCTAGATACATTAAATGGCCATTCTAGAGGTTATCTGAAAAACCATTGCTATGTAAAACAACTCTCAATGGTCCTGCTCCTTGTGTCCTATCCCCCAGTTCAGACTTGTAGGGGTGAGGGCATCCCATATTTTTAATATTTCCTGGACACCCTGAGTTTCGGACCTCATTACAAATCTTTCTTTGGTGGTGGTAGGTGGGTGGCTGCATCATCTTACAAATACATAAAGCCTGCTGAGTTTGAAAGTAAAAAATTAGGTGTTACCTGGTATTCATCACCCCTTTTAATAAAGTGACTCAAAAAATTGTTTATAAGTATAGACAAGTCCCTGCTATAGAATACTTTAAAGAAATGCTTAAGTAATAATTCAACATAAGTTCAATTTAAGAAATGCTAAAAATAAGTGAATAGTGTAGTTCATTGGACTTGGGCTTGGGAGTCTTTTCAAAAGATAAAAATAATCATTGTTACCAGTATATGTGCATTATCAGAAAGCTTGATTTATATCAGAATTGTCTACTCACATAATTACCCTGATCATGTTTTGCAAAAACAGCATATTTTTAAAAAGGGGAGTCCAAGGGAGACTTGTTATTTGGTTGGTTTATACAATGTTTATGTATTAATGCTAAGATGAGGAAAGTCATTCAAGAGCCTGGCTGGAGCCTCTGAATGGAGCTAACTTCTCTAGAGGCAGGCACTGTGCAAGCAGCAGAGGAAGCATCATGGAACCCAAATACTCTGGGTGAGCACACATAGGCTTACACCTTCTTCCCAGGTGATGTAGGATTTCTGAGAAAAGATTTTGTCTGTCTCATTCACCCCTGTATCCTCAGTGCCTAGTAAAGTGTTCAGAATATATTAGAACCTTGGCAAATTTTTGTGAAATTAGTATTTATTGTGGGCAAGGTAAATTTTTTAAATGAAAAGTAATTGTTTTTCTGGTTATTAAATACATCATAGAATCATTTGATGGATATCTGCTATGCATATTCTCTCTGCTGGAAAGTCTACTTTTTTCTGTGATCTCTTTTCTCTTGGTTATCTGATAGCCCTTTGATTAGGAAAAACAAAATGTCTATAGTTGACTTCAGAAAATATTTAAAATTTATAAAAATGACCTAAGGAATTAGAAAAATAAGCAAATAGCTTCCTCTTAGATATAAATTAATACATTATAACATTAATACAGAGTAGGGCAAAAGTAGGGTTATAGTTGTTTAGGGTATAGAAAATAATACAATAATTAATAAAAATAATACAATAATAAACTCTGTGTTTTACATACTCACAGCTGTAAACCTACTTTTACTCCACCCTGTATATCAAAGGAAAAAATGCAATATCCTGATTGAGGCTGATAATCTAACTGATGAAATTCTACATCATTTTGATATAAGCTATGAATAAATTAAGAGTTTACTAATGTATATCTAAAATCAAATTTGGCATAATGATTACTAGTAAAAGATAAGAAACACTTGTATTAAAGTCAGAAAAAAATTAAGAACACTCAATACCACTACTGTCCTTTATTGTTTAGGGGCACCTAGCTAAAGTAATCTATTCAAGAGAATGAAAAAAGTACGATAAAATTTTAAAGCAGAAGCACACAATATTTGGAATAATAAGGATGAAATCCAAGAGAATGAACTGAATGTATTAGATGAAATGATAAAACATTTAATAAGATGACTGGTTGAAAAATTGGTATATAAAATCATATATAAAAGTAGGCTTACATATATGCAAGCAATATCCAGTTATAAATACAGTAGATTAGAAGTCTTAATTTTCAAAGGAATATTAACTTTAGAAGACTGGAAAAATGTCAGTTTTTCTTTTTCACTCAGAGTTAGACATATAAGTAATTTTAACAACTCCTCCTACCTCAGACCTTTAGACAACAGCAGTTTGCAGTACTAGGGATGCTCACAATGGAGTCTCTATTCACTGCCACCCCAGAGATAAACTCCATCTGTAAATATGGCTTCAGTGAGAGAAATGAGTTTATACATCTATTAAAAGATTGTATATAAATGTTCACACCATCTTTATTTGTGATGGTTCTAAATTGGAAACAACCCAAGTGTGCATCAACAGGAGAGTGGATAAAAAAGTGTGGAATATTTATACAATGGAGAACTACAGAACAATGGAAAAGAAAGGTAAATATAATAATTCTTACAGGTACCACAGATGGATTGTATGGAAATAAGACTGAGAGAAAAACTAGACATAAGAGAATCTATTATACAGTTTCATTATATAGTATGGATCAAGATCAGGAAAAACCAACAGATGATGATTGAGTTTAAAACGGTGCTTGCCTTCAGGATGCAGACATTAACTAGAAAGGAGCCCAAAAGAGTCTTCTGGGTACTGAAAATAATCTATGTCTTGATCTGCGTGGCAGCAATATAAATGTATATACACATACAAATGTACTATATATCTATATCTATACACATATGTACATATATATGAAGTATAATGATTTGACATATTAAGTTTTGAACCTGTCATCTTATTAAATTTTCTTATCTTTCTTGGTCTTCCAACTTCTGCTTCTTTAGCCTACATTCAGTCCAAAGAATCTCCCACTATCTGCTCTTGTACCTATTCCCTCTGAGCTACAAATAAGAACTTTGGGTTTTTGAGTATCTATAGATATGTATATTTCCCAAGCTCCTTCTGGAATGTTTTGGGCAACACTCTGCTCTTTTTCTTTTTGATTTGATGGTTTAACTATACCCTAGGTTAATTAAAGATTGATGATAAAGTTTTAATTGAAGATTGAAGATGAAGCTTAAATTTCTGTTTCTTGTTATCTGAAGGACAATTAGACAATAAAACATTATGTTATTCAATAGCAGTTGGGGTGCTGCTGCCTGCCACCACCCTCCAAGCGAAATTCCAGAGGTAAAGGTTTGGTGATTGTGTTGCGACTGTTCAAGGCCAGGCAAGTTCATGGTATGCATGCAGACAGAATAATATTCATTGAGCCATTGGGATGTCTGGCATGCCTTTATTCATGGGTGGGTGAGCCATGCATGCTTTAAGCTGCATGTCTATCTGCATGTCTCTGTGTGGCACATGTTGTGGCCCTTGCTCCCCAGCGTGGTATATCCATCATGGCACCTGTCCCCTTGCATGTCTCTCATCATTGCCCCCAGCAGGGAGTCCCTACCTATTTAAGTACTAGAGGGGAACAAAGCCAGAAAACTGCCAGAACATTACATAACATAACAAAATTCTGTGCATGTGATCACACTTCATGTTACGGGAACAGTTTTTCAGACCTAATCTCAAGGCTATGAGAACACTATTATCAAGCCCATTCAAGGCTATGGGAACACTGCTTTTCTTAGTTACCCAGACACTTGGGTGAGGAAGCCAGACTGCCTCCACTTACTCTACAGTGATAAAGGAAAGGAGTCTTTATTCAAAAGCTACACAATTTTGGAATAACAGCTTCCCACATGCATTAGTCACTTAAACCTATCAATTAAAGCTAATCTTTTTAACTCCTGAGTTCTCCTATCATTCCCCATTAGTTTTAATTTTCCTATTTCTATAGGGTTAGTTTACAAACTAAAACAACATAAGACAAAAAGTCTACACAATTTTAGAATTGTGTAGCTTTCTGCCTCAGAGCTTGTCCCCTCTATAACACGCAAAGAAGAGAACCCTGCAACTCTCTGCCAGACCAGCCCAATCCTAGGCTGTGCCTGGAGTTCCTTCCCATCCAAAATACCATTCACTGGGGAAACCCAGGCAGGTGCAACACAATCATCCAGGCATCCTCTAGGAAGAGAACCCCAAGAACTGGAGAGCAAGCCTGTCCAAGAGTCCAAGAGCCCTTCCTTTATTTCAAATCTTCTTGTTCATAATTCCATATGCTCAGAAGGCATTCAGCTTCTCAGCCAATCCCATATAAGGCTGTTTAACATGGCCTTGGGCAACCTTCTCCTACAGCCCCTCTGTCCTCTTCCCCAGTGGTCTGATGAGATCTTTCTGTACCAAATATGCCTTGGTTACCAATTGGATGTAGTGGGTTGAAGAAAAAGGAAAAATGAAGAATCATGTAGAAGTTTCTAGCATTGGAAACCATGTCAATGGCACCACTCAGTGAGAAAGAAACAAAAAACCAGAGGAGTTTGGTGGAGATGTTGGGTCTTCTACAAAGCTTTCAAATTTTAAAGCATTTATGGGATATTTCAGTAGAGATTCCCAGAGTATATTTGATCCTGGAGCTTAGGTGACAGAATTACCACATTTTGCCAAATATAATGTGCTCCTGTGCACAATATGTACTCGTGTTTTTGGCCCAAACTTTCAGGAAAACTTTTTTTTTGTTTTATTTATTTATTTATTTATTTATTTATTTATTTATTTATTTATTTATATTTAGATACTTGGTTACTGTATCACAAAGGCATTTTAGCATTTATTTTAAAGCATATTACAGCACAAAAAATTTTATGTAATAAGTAACTGCAAAACACCAGATCAAATACAAGATATTTCAGGTACTAACCATATATAATATGCATCCTTATTTTCCCCTCAAAAATTTGGGCAAAATAGTGTGCATTATGCAGAGCAAAATATAATATTTAACAAATAATTTCTCAAATATGTTTAAAAACCTATATTGCACTGGATTTTTGTTCTTGGAAGTAGATATTGATGAAAGAATAAATAGAGACTTGAGCTGGATCCAGAAATTGTGATGTCGTCAATACATAAACAATACTTAAAGAATAAGAGTGTAGGAGATTGCCTGGGTAAAGTACACAGATGAATAACAGAAGAAGGCTTGGAGCAGAGTACCAGGGAAGACCCTGCTCCAGGAATTAGGTGGAAGAGAGGAGCAAAGAGCAAAGGAGGCTGAGAATTGGACAGAGACGTAAGAAAATTAAAGGTGAGCAAAGTCAAGAAAAAACTTTTTTGTTTTCTTTTTTAAAGATGGTAAAATGCCAATATTACTGAAGGAATAAAAAACAATCTGTTAAGTTTAACA
Organism: Carollia perspicillata; assembly: GCA_004027735.1. NCBI lineage: Eukaryota > Metazoa > Chordata > Mammalia > Chiroptera > Phyllostomidae > Carollia > Carollia perspicillata. Next base: position 3,038 of record PVKM010039953.1, on the reverse strand, counting down.
ACAAGGCAGTCATTGGGGAACTTGAGGAGGGGTGAAGGCAGAAACTAGGGGTCATGAACCTTATTCATTATTATATCTTTAGTGTCTAGAATATTGCATAAAATCAATAGATGTGTGGAATTAATGAGTGAATATATTGACAAATTTATCTGAACAGAACAAAAGATTGAGATAGATTCACTTTCGAACAAAAAACTGTTGTGAGAATCTCTATGTGGCAGGACCTATTCCAGGTGCTAGTGTTATCATAAAGAAGAGAAAATACCCTCCTCTCAGGAAACTACATTTTAGTTGTGTAAAGCCAGGTGATAAATAAATATATCACAACAAAAATAGGCAAACACAATAAAGTAGGGAGCGATGGGTAGGGAGTTAGGGAGGTGGGAGTGCCCAGGGTGAGACTTTCTGGCCAAGTATTGGGTTGGCTGAAAAGTTCATTTTTTTTAATAAGATGGTTCTAGTAGCACTTAGTTGTCTTTAATTTCATTTAAAACAAATTTTGTTAGATTGCATTGTGACAGCTGTCATATCAGTGTGCACTTAAAAAAATCTTATCAAACTTGAACTTTTGTGTAGCCATTTTAATATTAAAGGTGGGAAAAATATGCAACATTTTCAGCATATTATGCTTTATTATTTCAAGAAAAGTAAAAATACAATTGAAATGCAAATAAAGAGATGTGTTCAGTGTATGGAGAAGGTGCTGTGACTGACTGAATGTGTCAAAAGTGGTTTGTGTAGTTTTGTACTAGAGATTTCCCACTGGATGATGCTACACAGTTGAGTAGACCAGTTGAAGTTGATAGCAATCTGTTACAGAAAAGAGGTCTGGGGGGCGATATTTGGCCACCCAGAGATGCTAAAAACTGTCACAGAACAGCACAGGGGTCCCCCCAAGGATGGTATACTAATACAGCCAGGACAACCTACTGGGCTCGATTGTCCGTTGCCAAAGGAAACATGTCTCTCAATGACATAGATCAGTGAAAAGGAAAGGAATTTATTATTTATATTAAATACAAACTAAAGTTCTCCACAAATACACACAGTCCTCCCAGCACCCTTCATATGGCAAAAGGGAGCACTTCCAAAGCCTCGTGGTCTTGACTCTCACCGAAGCTGCATGGTTCTCTCCTTGCACTGCCACAGCCACATGGCTCACTCTCCTTACACTGGTAGTGGGGGTCCCCACTCTGGCCAAAAGTGCATGGTTCTCTCTTCTTCCACCAGAACTGCAAAGGAGTCTGCAGTCTTGTTAAGCCTCATGGTTCCCCCTCTTGCAAAGCTGCAAGGGGGTCTGCATTCTGCCAAGACCTCGTGGTTCTCTCCTTAATGACTACTGCGACTCGGTTTTTATCCCCGCACCAATCTTCCTCTGCAGCCCCATTTCCTATTCTTCCCACAATCAGCTACACTTGCCAGGATCCCCATATCCTTTTAGCTTACTGGGCTGCCATGGTGAGTCTGGGCAGGTGTGGCCCCATGGTATGGAGCCAATCATCTCCAAGTTCTCAAACAGGTGCTTTAACAGGGGCTGATGAATTGCCTCCCAGTTACATCTTGGGTGGAAGTCACTGCCTTCTCCCTGGCTCAGAGCATGGCCACAGCCATTTAACATATCTATGAAACCAGTTAAAGGTTATAGATGTGTTAAATGACCATGCCAGAGGTTAGCTGCAAAGCCATTGCTATGCAAAACAGCTCTCAATGGCCCTGCTCCATTTGTCTCTCCCCTCACAGGTGTGAGTTGGGGGAAGGGGTGAGGATATCTTAATATTTCTTGGACACCTTGAGCTCTGGACCCCATTCCAAATTCCTTTTTGGACCCCCCTTGGCTGCACCCTGTTACAAATCTACACAAGACATTAAGAACAATCAATGTTATACCACAAAGGAGGTAGCTGACATACTCAAAATATCCAAATCAATGATGTTATTGGTGAAAATGAAAAATGTGTATTTTATTTTACAGAAAAAAATGTAATAGAGTTTTTAGCCAACTCAATTATTTGAGCAGAATCTCTAAAGAGAGTGAGGGAGTGAGGTCCTGCAAAGGGGTCTGCAGGAGCAAAGACCGTGGGTGATAGCTGAGAATCAAACTGACCAGGACCTAAATATAAAACGCAAAACTATAAAGATGATTTGGAAATCCAGCACAATGCTTGACCCTGATTATGTTTTGCTAATTGTCTGTTGAATAGGTAGGTGAAAGAAGCAATAATGGATGAATGGTTTTGTTAATGCAGTATATGGTAGATCAGATTGCATATGACAGTATTGTGTCAAGGTTAAATCTTTTGAGTTTGTCTTGTGATTACACAAGAGGATATGATATTACTAGGAAATACACATTAAATTTTTAAACAATCAAGAAACACAATGTATTTATCCTACCCTCAAGGAACTCTGCAAAAAAGGACAAATATAAATTGTGACAATTGTAAAATTGATGGATGTGACTAAAGATTATTTGGGAATTCTTTATATTATTCTCCAATTTTTCTAAAAACATAAACTTATTTCAAAATAAAAACAAAAAAATTAGGGGGAAAAATCTCCCTGTCTTCATTTCCACATTATAAAAAGCAAATAGCAGCATCCTCCTTGATGGAGGCTTTGCTGTGTTAACATGTGAGTTTCACTAACATAACACATCCACTTGTGTACAGGAACAGGGTGCTGGGAAGTGGTGATGGCTGCAGGTGTGGGCCCAGGCTTTTTGTGCCTCATGCCAGCAGCAATGTTGTTATGCTGACAAACACAACCTTTGTTTAGTTTCTGCGTGTCAAGTGAAATGAATCATAAATCCTTTAGTTTTTACAATAGATAAAGAGAAGTAAATAAAATAGTACAGAACCTCATATACAAAGTGTGTGTTTGTGTGTGTACAATGCTATTTTTATACTTTTCTTGGCTTACCAATGCTAAATGGGTATTTAACTTGGTTAAATTTAACCTTAAATTTATTAACAACCAGTGATTACCTGATGGCAGCTAACCAGTGGTGAAGATGGAGGAAGAAAAAGAACTTAAATAGT
>PVKM010039952.1:0-13599 GCA_004027735.1 Carollia perspicillata | reverse complement strand
TTTCTCCTACTGGCTTATTTCACTTAGCATAATACTTGCCAGGTCCATCCATGCTGGCATAAAATGTAAGATTTCCTTTTTTTTTTTAATGGTATTCCACCATGTAGATGTACCACAGCTTTTTTATTCACTTATCTACTGATGGGCACTTGGGCTGCTTCCAAATCTTGATTAGTGTAAATAATGGTGCAATGAACATAGGGGTGCATATACAGGGACCAGCAGAAGTAACACCTGCTTAAGTGTGGTTGGTAGTGTAATAATATGGGTGTGATAATTTATAGTTTTAAGTTGAACATTTCACTTACAATGTCATATGGTGTGCTTGAATATGATATTGTTATGTTACAGAATTATGTGCTTATGATTTTATAATAGTAAGGGATATTATTTGTGTTGGACCCTGTATTCTTTTGAATAAGTGTTTGGGTTTCTTTGGATATATTCCCAGAAGTAGAACTGCTGGTTTAAAGGCAGTACAATTCTTAATTTTATAGCTAACTCCATACTGTGCTCCACAGTGGCTGCACCAGTCTGCCTTCCCGCCAGCAGTACACGAGGGTTCCCTTTTCTTTACATCTTTGCCAACAGTTGTTATTTGTTGATTTACTGCTCATAGCCATTCTGACAGGTGTGAGACGCTATCTCACTGTGGTTTTAATTTGCATTTCTCTGATGACTGGTGACGTGGAGCATCTTGTCATATGTCTATTGGCCATCTGTATGTCCTCTTTGGAGAAGTGTCTATTCAGGTCCTTTGCCCATTTCTTAATTGGATTGTTTGGTTTTCTTGGAGTTGAGTTTTGTAAGTTCCTTATCAATTTTAGGCATTAAGCCCTTATCAGATGTATTGACAAATATGTTCTCTCATTTGTGGGTTGTCTTTTCATCCTGTTGATGGTTTCCTTTGCTGTACAAAAATTTTTTAGTTTGATGTAGTATCACTTGTTTATTTTTTCCTTTGTTTCCCTTGCCCAAGGTAACATATCAGGAAAAATATTGGTACTAGAAATGTCATCTATTTTACTGCCTATGTTTTCTTCTACGATTTTTATGATTTCAAGCCTAACATTTAAGTCTTTAATACATTTTGAGTTTATTCTTGTATATGTTGTAAGAAGGTGGTGGCTAGTTTCATTTTTTTCTCACTTACTTGTTCAATCTTCCCAACACCATTTATTGAACAGACTATCTTTAGCCCATGGTATGTTTTAGCTTCCTGTGTCAAATATTAATGGAGCATAAAGGCATGGGTTTATTTCTGGGCTCCCTATTCTGTTTCATTGGTCTATAAGTTTACTCTTTATGCCAGCACAATGCTGTTTTGATTCTATGGTCTTATGATACAGTCTGATATCAGGTAGCATGAGTCCTTCAACTTTCTTCTTTTTCAAGATTACTGTGACTATTCATGGCATTTTGTGGTTCCACATAAAGTTTTAGAATATCTGTTTTATTTCTGTGAGATATGCCTTGGTATCTTGATAGGAATTGCATTGAATTTATAGATTGCTTTGGGTAGTATGGACATTTTTTAAAGATTATTTAAATGTATTTGTTTTTAGAGAGAAGGGAAGGGAGGGAGAAAGAAAGAGAAACATCAGTGTGTGGTTGTCTCTCATGCGCCCCCCACTGGGGACCTGGCTGGAAACCCAGGCATGTACCATGACTGGGAATCGAACCAGAGATTCTTTAGTTCACAGGCCCACACTCAATCCACTGTGCTACACCAGCCAGGGTGGTAGTATGGACATTTTAATTATGTTAATTCTTCCTATGCATGAACATGATATATGCTTCCATTTATCTATACCTTTTCAATTGCTTTCTTCAGGGTCTTATACTTTTCTGAGTACAGGTCTTTTACATCCTTGGTTAAATTTATTCCTAGGTACTTTAATTTTGAAGCAATTGTGAATGGGATTGTTTTCCTAGATTCCCTGTCTGTTAGTTCATTACTGGTGTATAAAAATGCATCTGATTTCTGGCATTTTTTGGATCATACTACTTTACAGAATTCATTTATCAGTTCCTGTATTTGTGTGTGTGTGTGTGTGTGTGTGTGTGTGTGTGTGTAATCCTTAGAGTTCTCTCTGTACAGTATCACATCATGTACAAATAATAACAATTTTACTTCTTGCCAATTTGAACGCCTTTTATTTCTTTCTATTTTCTGATTGCTGTGGCTAGGATTTCCATTACTATGTTGAGTAGGGGTGGTGAAAACAGGTATCCTTGTTTTGTTCCTGATGTTAAGGAAAACAGGCATCCTTGTCTTATTCAAAACTAAATGCTTTTAGTTTTTGCTCATTGAAGATGATGTTGGAAGTGGGTTTGTCACATGTGGCATTTATTCCATTGAAGTATGTTTCAACTAATCCCACTTTTCTGAAAGTTCTTTTTATAAGCTGGTGCTGAATTTTATCAAATGCTTTTTTGCATCTATGAATATAATAATGTGGTTTTTATCCTTCATTTTGTTTATGTGGTTTATCAAGAATATTGATTTGCCAATATTATACCAATCTTGCATCTTTGGAATAAATTCCATTTCTTCTGGTGTATTATCTTTTCAACATATTGCTGAATCTGTTTTGGTAATATTTTGTTGAGGATTTTAGTTTTATTTTTTAAATATATTTAATTGATTATGCTATCACAGCTGTCCCATTCCCCCTCCGTTTATTCCCCTCTACCCTGCATTATCCCTCCCACCCACATTCCTTCCCCCTTAGTTCATGTCCATGGGTCATACATGTAAGTTCTTTGGCTTCTAAACTTCCCATAATATTCTTAACCTCCCTGTCTATTTTGTACCTACCACTTATGCTCACTCCCTGTACTTTTCTCCCCATTCCCCCAATCCCCTTCTCCACTGATAACCCTCTAAGTAATCTCCATTTCTGGGACTCTGTTCCTGTTCTAGTTGTTTGCTTAGTTTGTTTTTGTTTTTTAGGTTTGGTTGTTGATAGTTGTGAGTTTGTTTTCATTTTACTGTTCATATTTTTTATCATCTTCTTTTTCTTAGATAAGTCCCTTTGACATTTCATATAATAAGGGATGGACTCCTTTAATTTGACCTTATCCAAAAAGCACTTTATCTGCCCTTCCATTCTAAATCATAGCTTTGCTGGATGGAGTAAATTTGGATGGAGGTCCTTGCCTTTCGTGACTTCAAATGCCTCTTTCCAGCCCTTTCTTGCCTGTAAGGTTTCTTTTGAGAAATCAGCTGACAGGCTTATGGGAACTCCTTTGTAGGTAACTGTCTCCTTTCCTCTTGCTGCTTTTAAGATTCTCTCCTTATCTTATCTTTAATCTTGGGTAATGTAATTATGGTGTGCTTTTGTGTGTGCTTCCTTGGGTCCAACTTCTTCAGGACTCTGTGGGGATCCTGGGCTTCCTGGACATCTGTTTCCATTGCCATATTGGGGAAGTTCTCCTTCATTATTTCTTCAAATAAGTTTTCTATTTCTTGCTCTTCCTCTTCTCCTTCTGGCACCCCTATGATTTGGATGTTGGAATGTTTAAAGTTGTCCCAGAGGTTCCTAAGCCTCTTCTCATTTCTTTGAATTCTTGTTTCTTCATTCTGTTTTGGTTGAATGTTTATTTATTCCTCTGCTCCAAACTTTTGATTTGAGTCCTGGTTTCCTTACCTTCACTATTGGTTCCCTGTACATTTTCCTTAGTGTAGCCTTCATTTTTTTTTTTTAATCTAATTTGTGACGATATTGAACCAATTCTGTAAGCATCCTGATTACCAGTGTTTTGAACTCTGCATGGATAGGTTAGCTTTCTCTTCATCTCTTAGTTGTATTTTTTTTCCTGGAGCTTTGATATGTTCTTTAATTTGCCCCACCTCCCCCCAATTTTTTTTTTGTCTCACTGCACCCCTTACATATAAGGGGCAGAGCCTTAGGTGTTGGCCAGGACAGGACAACCAAAGTTGTTGCTTTGTGATGCTGTACGTGGAGGAGTGGTCTGAGAAGAAACAATACTGCTTGCTCTGCTCTCAAACATCTTTCAAACACTTCCTCTGCTACCCATAAGCAAATTGGGCCCTTCTGGTGCTGATTCCCAGATGGGTGGACTTGTGTACATTTTAGGACCATGTGAGTCTCTCCAATGTACTCTCATGTGAGTCTGGGAGTTTCTCCCATCTTCTCAACCTGAACAGATTTTTTCAGTCAGAGGTTTTGAGGCTTTATTTTCCCACACAGAAACCCTGGGTTGCAAGGTCTGTCTCGCTCCCCAGTTTTTCCTCCTGGTTTATTCTCATGCAAATGTGGGGACCGCCAGGTCCACCAGCTGCCACCTCACCTGCCCCAGTCTTCTAGTTGCTGCCTTGCCATGTGTCCTCTCCACCCCAGCTGCCATCTGTGCCCATCCTACTGGTCTGGATGAATGTCTCTTTAACTCCTTGTTCGTTGGACTTCCATACAGCTTGATTTTCTGGCAGTTCTGGTTGTTTTTTGTTTTTAAATTTGTTGTTGTCATTCTTTTGGTTGTGTGAGGAGGCACAGTGTATCTACCTACACCTCCATCTTGGGCAGAAGTCACTGTTGAGGTATTTAGCATCTACATATTCTTCAGAGATATTGGCCCATAATTTTCTTTATTTGTAGTGTCTTTATCTGGTTTTGGAAGTAGGATAATGCTGGTGACATTAAATGAGCTTGGGAGTCTTCCCTCCTCTTGAATTTTTGGAATAGTTTGAGATGGATAGGTGTTTGTTCCTCTTTGCATGTTCAGTAAAATTCACCTGTGAAACCATTGTTCCAGGACTTTTGTTTTTTGGAACTTTTTCTGATTACTGCTTTAATTCCACTAGTTGTAATATGTCTATTTAGATTCGCTGATTCTTCTTGACTTGGATTTGGAAGATTGTGTTTTTCTAGTAATTTATCCATTATGTCCAGATTGTTCAATTTGTGGACATATAGTTGTTCATAATATTTTCTTACAATCCCTTGTATTTCTTTGTGTCAGTTGTTCATTCTTTTCTTTCATATCTAATTGTATGTATTTGGGTCCTTTCTCTTTTTTTCTTGATGAATCTGGTTAAAGGTTTGTTAATCTTGTTTATCTTTTCAAATAACCAGCTATTTGTCTCATTTATCTTTTATGTTGTCTTTTTAGACTTTCTTTTGTTCATTTCTGCTCTGATGTTTACTATTTCCTTTCTTCTACTCACTTTGGGCTTTGCTTGTTGTTCTTTGTTTTCCAGCTTTTTAAGTATAAAATTAGATTGTTTATTTGAGATTTTTCTTGTTTCTTGAGGTAGGCCTCTAATTCTATGAATTTCTCTCTTACGATTGCTTTTGCTGTTTCCATTAGATTTTGAGATGTTTTGTTTTCATTTTCATGCATTTCAAGATATCTTTTGATTTCTTCCTTGATCTCATTGTTATCCCATTCATTGTTTTGTAACATGATATTTAGCTTTAATGTCTTTATGTGTTTTTCGGTTTTTTTCTTGTGATTGATTTCTAGTTTCATAGCATTACTGTCAGAGAAGATGCTTGATATGATTTCAGTTTTCTTAAATTTAATGGGACTTGTTTTGTATGCTAATGTGTGGTATATCCAGGAAAATGTGCACTTGAAAAGTAGATATATTCTGCCTCTTCGGTGTGAAATCCTCTGAAGTTATCAGTTAAATTCATCTGATATAAAGTGTCATTTAAGACCATTGTTTCCTTGTTAATTTTCTGTCTGGGTGACCTATTTATTGATGTCAATGGAAAAAATCCTCTACTGTTACTGTACTACTGTCAATCTCTTCCTTTATGTACATCAAGATTTTCTTTACATATTTAGGTGCTCCTTTTTGGGGTGTATAAATGTTTATAAGAGTTATATCTTCTTGTTGGTTGTTCCCTTTATCATTACATAGTGCCCTTCTTTGTCTCTTACTATCACCTTTGTTTTTTAAAGCCTGTTTTGTCAGATATAAATATTGCTACCCAGCTTCTTTTATTCCCAGCTTTTTAAATTTTCATTTGCCTGCGTTATTTTTTTCCATCCCTTTACTTTTAGTCTGTGTGTATCTTTCATTCTGAGGTGGGTCTCTTGCAGATGGCATAAATATGGGTCTTGTTTTCTTATTCTTTCAACTACCCTATGTCTTCTGATTGAAGCATTTAAGCCATTTATATTTAAAGTGATTATTGATAGGTATGTATTTATTTTTTTTTCCTTTTAACTATGTTTTATGTTTTCTTCCATATTCTTCTACTTCTTAAAGCAGGCCCCTTAACATTTCTTGTAATACTGGTTTGTTGGGAACTAACTTCTTTAGCCTTTTCTTGTCTGAGAAGCTCTTTACTTCTTCAATATTGAATGATAGCCTTGCTTCTTAAAGTAGTCTTGGTTGTAGGCCCTAGCTTTCCATCACTTTGAATATTTCATGCCAATTTCTTTGGGTCTGATGTTTCTGTTGAGAAATCAGCTGATATTATGGGGCTCCCTTGTAGGTAAGTGATTGTTTTTCTCTTGTGTCTTTTAAGAGTCTTTCTTTGTCTTTAACCTTTGCCATTCTCATTATGATGTGTCTTGTTGTGGGCCTCTTTGTGTTCATCTTGTTTAGGACTCTGTGCTTCCTATACTTGTATGCTTCTTTCCTGCACCAGATATGAGAAATTTTCAGTCATTATTTCTTCAAACAGGTTCTTGATAATTTGCTCTCTCTCCTCTCCTTCTGGTACTCCATATGATACAGATGTTGTTATGCTTTATGTTGTCCCAAAGGTCCCTTAATTATCTTAATTTTTTAATTCTTGTTTTCTTTTTGTTGCTCCTGTGGAGAGCCAAGCAGGATAATGTGTGCCAAGGGAGCTGGAAGCAGGCCTCGGGTTCAGCACAGCTGCCCCAGGCCACAGAAGACTGCCTGATAGATTGTTGTAAGAAAAGAATGACTTGGCTGCTTCTATATCACTGTACCAAGAAGGAGCAGCAAATGTTCTTTAAAAATACAGTGTACCTAGCCTTGTGGTTTGTCTTTCTCATGCTCTGTTTCAAAGCTTACTCAATATATACAGCCTGACTTCACCAAAAAACAGTTCCCTCCTCTGCATCCCAGAGAAGGGATTCCATCTGACCCTGCTTTGACTTTGTCTCTGTATTTTTCAATCCCCTGTCTCCTTCCCTTGGGACTTGACTGATCTAGCTGTGCTGGTTGCAGCAGCTCTGATTGGGTGTTTTGTTTTTTTGTTGTTGTATTTCAAATCACAAATTTGACCCTCTGCTTCATCCAACCTATTCTTTATTCTTCTAGTATATTCTTAATGTCAGATATTGTATTATTTATTTCTGAATGGTCCTTTTTTATGGTTTCTATGTCCTTTTTAATGTTGTTAAATTTCTCACAAAGTTCCTTGAGCTTCTTTATAACCATTACTTTGAATTTCATATTTGATAAATTGCTTGCCTCCATTTATCTCTTTTTCTGAAGAGTTCTTTAGTTGTTTCATTTGGGGCCTGTTTTTTTGTTTTTCTATTTCAGTTGCTTCTTTGTGTTTGTTTCTATGTTTTATATAGAACTATTATGACTCCCAGTCTTCATGGGGTGGCCCTATGTAGTAGGTGTCCTGCGGGGTCTAGTGGTACAGTCCTTTGATCACCTGAGCTGAGTGCTGCAGGAATATGCCTTGTGTGACTTATGTGGGCCTTCCTGTTATAATTGAGTCTTGATTACTACTGGCCTCTTTGTGCATGGGATCAACCCTCTGGCTGGATGACTGTGAGGCTCAACCATGAGTATAGCATGTGAGCTGCTATGAAAGTGCTGATCACACAAAGTGGAATTCCCCTCAGCAGTGTTCGGTTCCTGCCAAGATCCCCCTTTGGATATGCTGCTTGTGAACTATATTTGATCCTGCTCTGATGTTGTCTGAATCTTGTCACTGAGTATGTTTTTTCTGGACATCTTAGGAGGGACCCTAGTGCAGGCGAATGTCAGACGCAGCCTGTGCCTGGTCCTCAGGCAATCTGTTTGTAGCTACAAGTGATCCACAGTTTGTGTCTCTCTCTGCTGGGCTTTGGTCCATGTGGGAAGGACCAAGCTGCACACCAAAGCTGTATTTTACTAGCAGTGAACCCAGGGGCAGGTCAGCAAAATTCTCAAGGTGCCCTGAGATCTGCCTTTGACAGCCTTCTCGGGCTGGCTGCTTGAAAGGCTCAGTCACGGAAAGTGCGTTTGGTGGGGTTGGAAGGATGGGCCTAGTGGATCTTCTACGCTGGGGAGTTACCTGTTAAGCTTCAGGGAAGGTGTTGGGTGTGGCCCCAGCCCCAGAAGACATGACTGTCATGAATTTTCAGTCTGTCCTGAATTTTGCCCTGACCTCTGCAGTTAAGAACTACTGGGAGTCTGATGGGTGGGGCCTCTAGAGCCCAGAGAGTGGGTCTGCTGGAAGCTGGGATGATCATTCTATTGGATGTCCCATGATGGGGAAGCACCAGTCAAGTTCACAGGAAAGGTGGAATGGCCCCACCCCAAAGGCAGACAACACAGTGACTGACACTCCTTGAGTCTGCCCAGTGCTCTACATTCTGGACAAGGTAGCTGACTCCTCAGCAGGGTCTAAGCTCCTCAGAGCAGAGGGAGAGGGAGTCTAGAAGGTGGGGCAATTATTTTCCCCTAGGCTGAAGCCACAGAGAAGGAGTGGTCCACCCTACAAAGATAGCATCTGCAGTCTTGCAGAATGACTCAGTACAAGGATCCCAGTGATGTCTCTCAGGTCTCTGCCCAAAGCCTTGAACCCCACACTCTCCACATACAGCTCTAGTCCGCTCTTCTCTCCCTCTACCTGAGCCCAGGTTGAGTGGCTGTGAATGAAATTTTGTGTGTTGGCCCTTTAAGAGTTTGCCTAGTAGTCTCCTGTCTCTTTCTTGTGGACAGAAACTCCAATACTTTTCAGCTCTGGTTGCTGTAGGCTGGGGGCCTGGCTTGGGGTTTAGGTAAGCCCCATGCTTTTGGGGGGAATCCCCAGCAGCTGAGATATCTCCTCGCAACCTTAGCCATTGTCCATAGAAGGAGGGTCAGCCTTTTTGCATCTCCTCCCTTCCTACTAGTATTGATATGGCTTCTGTGTAAATTGTTGGCTATAAGACTCCTTTTCAGCTAGTCTTCACTTGGTTATGCACAGCATGATTGCTATTTAATTCAGTTGTAATTTCAGTTTGGTCCTGGGAGGAGGTGAGTATAGCTTCCATGTACTCTGCTGCCATCTTGAAATTCAGAAATTTTTTCTTTATGTTTTAGCTATTGGTTACATTTTAGATGTTTTCTACTGAAACTGGGAGTCTGTAGTCCAAACAAACAAAACATATGTTAAGTAAGACTTGAAGACTAGTGTTTTTCTCTCTTACAGAATCTGTCTTGCAGCTTGTAGGACAGGATAGAGGGAGTAGGAAAAGGTCCCTAAGTAGAAAAGATAAATGCCTTTTTCTGCAAGCAGGGACCTCGTAATTTTGCCAAGGACAAAGAAGAGTGTGGAAATATGGACACACTCCAATTACAATGAATAAATACTAATTAAAACATTTTATCTCATATCAGTATTTCAGTATCTCATATCAGTATCATGAAATTAAAATACAGTTTTATGTTTCTTATCTGTCTTTAAAGAATAATTTGCTACCCTAGTAAACAATAAGTATATTTATGTGACATTTAAACTGAGTGTAATATAGGAATTTACTAGTTGTTCTTCCACTCTCCGGATGGCTATTAACTGTGCAACTTTGAAATGCTCTACATAGTAATAGTTGGGACAATTGAATGATTAATTGAATTGATAAAGTTTATCTCATTGAAATTTGGTACTCTGTCTCATAGAGAGAAAAGGAGACATATTTGGCTCTAGTAAAAACTGCCACAAGATATTCTTGGCAGGAACAAAGAACACTGAAAGGAAGTCTGTGCAGTGGATGGGACTTGGGATCACAGGGCTCAGCTCACAGTGAATGCCCCTGGGGCAGAGGCTTTCGTGTTCATACATGTCAAACTCATCTTGAATGTGGGCCAACAAAAAGAAAGTGATAAAAATTAATTATTTATAAACATACAAAAATACACCAACATGAAATACTGTCAGATTTTTTTCTTTGAAGCTACCTCTTATGAAACATGCTGACATACTTAACAAATTCACTCCAATAGCTGTTTTGAAATTCCAAGAGAAAACATACACTGTAGCTCTCTTTTTTCATCAGGACTTAAGTGCATATAATTTCTTGGTTTCTGGAGATTGACACTGATAGAACTGGTCTCCTTTTCAAACCTTCATTTAAAGATTCATGGGTATGGTTCTTCTGATCTTTCTCTAGACATATTTTGGTCATAATAAATTGTGGTTTTTTTGTCATTTATTCCAAGTGACTTTCAATAAAATGGTATTTTCAGATATCTTCTAGTTTGTCTTTAAGCCTAGATATAACAATAGTAGTAACAATGATAGTAATAGCTATTATAAAATTTGAGCCTTGGAACATGCCAGGGACCTTGAGTTTTTTAAAAAAATTAATCTCATTTTATCTTATCCTCAAAATAATCTCACATGATTTATGTCTCCTAATTTTTCAAATGAGGAAACCATGATTTACAGAGGGTAAATAACTTTCCCAAGATCTTACAGCTAGCAAGAGATATAGCCTTTGATACCTTAACACTGAACCACCTTTAGTCACCTACCCAAGCCACTGAATCCATTAAGAAGGAAATACAAGATCAGCAAATGTGAATGTAGCTTGGGCACTGCCTGACCATCTTAGAACAGTTCTCTGTTCAGTACACTCAGCCACCTCTGTGTTGTCAAACTTCTTGCCTTGTGTCCTGCCCTGGCACTCTAAGCAGATGGCATTGTTTCTTACTTCAAAGAGAAATTAATCAGAGAGATCTCCCTTGAATCTCTCTGAACCTTCATGGCTCACCATATCAGCACACATTCTCTTTTCCCCCCATCTTGTTACAGTAAAAAATGTACCCCTCCTCCTTTGGCAGCCAACCCTCAGTCTTCTCTTTCACCTGCTAGGACCATAACACCACCATGCATCCTTTCTATCTCCTGTACATTAAATGGGAAGTAGGCATAACACTTATTCTCAGCTCTTAAACTCATCATGAGGATCAAATTAGGATGTGTACAAAACCATGTCTGACACACAACTAACCCTGGTTGAAGGATGAAGACGGGAAAGATGAGCCTACTCTCCAGTCACCCTTTCCTTCACTGAAAACTGTGATCTCTACACCATGTCCAGCTTCTCTTGGGAGAGAATGTTGCCAAAAGGATAACAGTAGAAAAAAAAGTGTTAAGTACAAGAAAATGTCTGTGTGTGCTTTGGGAATGGCTGTGGTTTAAAGCAGGAGAATGCTTAGTGAGTTGAGAAACAAGTTTAATATTCTTTTATCATTGCAAAAAATAGTATCACATAAAATGTCTGAGTGGGTGTTCTATGAGCTAATGTTATGATGCCAAGGAATTATAAAAAGATTTCAGATCGCTGAATGTTGTTTTTCCTCTAGATTTGCTTTTTACTCTTTCAAAGCTCCCTAGCATATGAATTCACATGTTAGTTTTAGCATTTCAAAAGGACACAGTGAAATTTCTCTTGGGGGCTTCTCTCTGGAGCCACATAATTTTAATGAAGTTCAGTGTGGAGACAGTTATGTAGAAATTTCTTCTCTCCCAGTTATTTAAATAATTTATTTATAATAAGTAGTAATAAACCAAATGTACTTTTATGAAAGGCTTTGACTTTTTAAGTAATGCTATTTGCAAGTTTCTTTTTTGTTCATTTCCTAATTTCAGGCCAAATTATGTTTTCATTCTGTATCTATAATTCTCTTTCTCCATTTGATTACTTTTTAAAAAATATTTTTAAAAAACATTGTTGATATGTTTAGAATATTGGCACAATCCACCACTAGGACATTTAATAAAAAAATTTTTGTTTTGCTGTCACTTAAGTGAAAGATCAGATCACCAAAAGGACCAGAATCAGAGTTAAAAAGAGTATGTTTGGAGGGAGAATAAATGTGAAATCAGCTAGTTCAATTTTTTAATGTTAGTAATTTGTAAAGTGAGGATGTACGTTGAGTGATGGTCTTCTCCACAAGTAACCCCACTGGCCAGAGACAGAGTGCGCTGTCACTTCCGGGCCTCCGGGCTCCCTTCTACCTGCCTCCCGTCAGAAGAGTGTGAGCTCCAGTAACATAGGACGTATAAAATATAGTGCCACACTCAAGCAAAAACTCTGTAACACCAGTACTTTAGAAACATATTTAGGAACATTTTCTAATTAATTCATAGTTAGACACAGATTTATCTTTTGATCTTAAAAATCGTTTAAAATACAGTCATTTTCTTTTTACTATAATAACAGTAGGAGCAATTTAACCATTTTGTTGCATAATCTTAACTGCTTCTCATTTATCTTCTTAAACATAAATGATAGAGTATAATAACAGAGTATAATAAAAAGCATTATTGTGAAGGTAAACAAAGTCTGACTTGAAAGACACGCATTTGAATTCAAGCAGCTACAGGGTTCTGCCCCATGTGAAGACATTCTTTAAATTATAAGATACACAATCTCATGGTGATATTGGGATATTGGACTCCAGATACAGCAGCAAGCAGAGACAGATGTAAGGAAGGCTATTTGGCCAGTGTTCTACAGCCTTCAGGTATTAGTACACAGGTAAAGTCACTGTGATGAAGGGTTTAGTTCTCAGCTTTGCACATGCAGAAACTCACTTTGACTGAACTCAGATGAATTGACTGACAAAAACTGAATTCAAAATCTACTGCTCTGTAAACCAGCAGAAAAAATTCCTAAGTTTTAATAACTAAAATGTTCATGTTGTCTTCTCAGAACACCACCTTCCTGGTGGCAGGCAGGATATAGGCAAGAGAACTTTGTAAAGAGGAAATGTGTCTTCATTTAAAAAATAGATCAGAGCATGTTTTTTTGTATCTTTTTAAACCTTCTTGCTACTTTTTCTTATTGTCTTTCTTGCTATATACACACATACATATGTATATAATTTTTTTCTAAGCCATTTTAGTTAAGCTATGTACATTATGACCTTTTAGTCCCTTAGTACTTCAGTTTATATCTCTAAGAACAGGGGTATTCTTTTACATAATATTTTTAAAAAAGATTTTATTTATTTATTTTTAGAGAGAGGGAAGGGAAGGAGAGAGAGAGGGAGAGAAACATCAATGTGTGGTTGCCTCTCATGTGTCCCCTACTGGGGACCTGGCCCGCAACCCAGGCATGTACCCTGACTGGGAATCATACCAGCGACCCTTTGCTTCACAGGCCTGTGCTCAGTGCACTGAGCCACACCAGCCAGAGCTCTCTTACATAATCTTAATACAGTTATCAAATTAAAAATATTTAACACTGATACAGTACTATCATATTCCATTTTTGTCAATTATCCCAATAGTAAACTTTTTAATGACTTTTTTTCTCCTTCAGTAAAGAATTACATATTGCATTTAATCGTCATGTTTCTTTAGTCTCTGTTCATCTGGAACTATTCTCCAACCTGTCTTTGTCCTTTATGACATTGACATTTTATATGAATAC
>PVKM010039951.1:0-13591 GCA_004027735.1 Carollia perspicillata | reverse complement strand
ATGCAATCCCCAGTAACAATACCTAACATATCACATATTCTTTCTATGAAACCTTACTCCTACACTTCAATGAACAAAAGTTTACTGAGCATGTAAGTAGGTATGATTCATCATGTGCCTTCAAACAGCTAGCAACTTTAGCAGGGGAAGAAGACAAGAAACTATACATACTACATGATGAAATAATAAGATGGTCATAACTCCAGAACTAGAACTAAATAAAATGGAGATAGCCAACCTATTAGATGCAGAGTTCAAAACACTGATGATAAAGATGTTTAGAGATCTCAGGGAGTATTAGCAAATGCATAGAATAGGGAATGAAGGCTACACTAAGTTAAGTAAAGGAAAATCCACAGGGAACCAACAGTGAAGGGAAGGAAGACAGAGTTCAAGCAATGATTTGGACTATGAGGAAGAATAAACAGTCAACCAGTACAGAATGAAGAAACAAGAATTCAAAAAAATAAGAAGATTCTTGGACATCTCCAAATGTGCCAACATCCAAATCATAACGGATGCCAGGAGAACAGGAAGAGTAAGAAGTTGACAACTTATTTGAAAAAATAATGAAAGAAAACTTCCCTAATTTGGCAAAGGAAATAGATATACATGTCCAAGAAACACAGAGAATCCCAAACAAGTTGGACACAAAGAGGACACACCAAGGCATATCATAACTAAAATGTCAAACATTGAAGCTAAAAAGACAATCTTCAAAACAGCAAGAGAAAAGAGAATTATCTACAAAGCAGTTCCCCTAAGACTGTCAGCTGATTTCTCAAAAGAAACTCTGCAGGCAAGAAAGGACTGCCAAGAAGTACTCAAAGTGATGAAAAAGCAAGGACCTACATCCAAGATTACTCTATCCAGCAAAGCTATCATTTAGAATGGGAGGGCAGATAAAGTGCTTCTCAGATAAGATATAGTTAAAGAAGTTTATCATCACCAAGCCCTTATTATATAAAATGTTAAAGGGACTTATTTTAAAAAAGATGATTAAAACTATGAACATTAAAATGACAACAAACTCACAACTCTCAAAAATTGAATCAAAAAAACAAAAACACATTAATCAAACAACTACAACAGGAAAAGAATCATAGAAATGGAGATCACATGGAGGGTTATCAGCAAGGAAGGACAATGGGTACAATGGGGGAAAAGGTACAGAGATTAAGAAGCATAATGGGTAGGTACAAAATAGACAGGAGAATGTTAAGAATAATATAGGAAATGGAGAAGCCAAGGAACTTATATGCATGACCCATGGACATGAACTAAGAGGGGATTGCTGGAGGGAAAGGGGGTGGGTACTGGGCGGAGTGGGGTGCAAAGGGGGAAAATTTGGACAACTGTAACAGTACAATTATTAAAATATACTTTTAAAAGTGCAACTGATTTCTGGATATTAATTTTGTATCCTGCTACTTTGGTGAGTTGATTTATCAGTTCTAGTAGTTTCTAGGTGGAATCTTTGGGGTTCTCTACTATCATGTCATCTGCAAAGAATGACAGTTTTACTTCTTCCTTTCCAATTTGAAGATTTTATTTATTTATCTTTAGAGGGGAAGGGAAGGAGAGAGGGAGAGAAATATCAATGTATGGTTGCCTCTTGTGCATCCCCTGCCAGGAACTGGCCTGCAACCCAGACATGTGCCCTGACTGGGAATCGAACTGCTGTCCTTTGGTTCACAGGCCCGCACTC
Source organism: Carollia perspicillata (assembly GCA_004027735.1). NCBI lineage: Eukaryota > Metazoa > Chordata > Mammalia > Chiroptera > Phyllostomidae > Carollia > Carollia perspicillata. The sequence continues at coordinate 11,883 of PVKM010039951.1, read as the reverse complement.
AACCCACTGAGCTATACCAGCCAGGGCTCTTCCTTTCCAGCTTGGATACCTTTTATTTCTTCTTCTTGTCTGATTGCTGTGACTAGTTCCAATAACCTGTTGAATAAGAGAGGTGGAAGTGACATCTCTGTCTTATTCCCAATCTTAAAGGGAACACTTGTAGTTTTTGCCCATTGAATATGATGCTGGCAGTGAGTTTTTCATACACAGCCTTTATTATGTTTAGATATGTTATCTCTAATCCCACCTTGCTGAGAGTTTTTATGATAAATGGATGCTGGATTTTATCAAATGCTTTTTCTGCATCTACTGATATGAAATGTGGTTTTTTCCTTTCATTTTGTTTATGTGATGAATCTCATTTATTGATTTGCAAATGTTGTACCAACTTTTCATTTCCTGAATAAATCCCACTTCATCATGGTGTATGATCTTTTTGATGCACTGCTGTTTTCAGTTTGCTAATATTTTGTTGAGGATTTTAGCATCTTTGTTCATCGGGGATATTGGCATATAATTTTCTTTGTAGTCTTTACCTGGTTTTGGAATTAGGATAATGCTGGCTTTGTAAAATGAGTTTGGGAGTCTTCCCTCCTTGTGATATTTATGGAATAGTTTTAGGAGAGGTGTTAGTTCTTCCTGGAATGTTTGGTAAAATTCACCTGTGAAGTCATCCTGGCTAGGGCTTTTGTCTGTTGGGAGTTTTTTGATCAGTGCTTTAATTTCACTAGGTATAATCTGTCTATTCAGATTCTCTGATTCTTCTTGACTGAGGCTTGGAAGAATGTGTGTTTCAAGGAATTTATCCATTTCATCCAGGTTGTCCAGTTTTTTGTCATATAGTTGTTCATAATATTTTCTTACAATCTTTTGTATTTCTTTGGTGTCAGTTGTTATTTCTCTTTTTTTACTTCTGATTGTATTTACTTGGGTCTTTCCTCTTTTTTTCTTGATGAGTCTGGTCAAAGGTTTGTCAATCCTGTTTATCTTTTCAAAGAACCAGCTTTTGGATTCATTAATCTTTTATATCTTTTTTTTTTACTCTATTTCATTCATTTCTGCTCTGATATTATTTCATTCATTCTACTCACTTTGGGCTTTGTTTGTTGTTCTCTTTCAAGTTCCTTTAGGTGTGAAGTTAGATTGTTTATTTGAGCTTTTTTTCTTGTTTTTTGAAATAAACCTGTAATGCTATGAATTTCCCTCTCAGGATTACTTTCCCAGTGTCCCACAGATTGTGGATTGGTTTCCTCATTTTCATTTGTGTCAAGGTATCTTCTGATTTCTTCCTTGATCTTGTTGTTGATCTACTCATTGTTTAATAGCATGTTATTTAGCTGCCATGTCTTTTTGTGTGTTTTTCAGTGTCCTTGTGATTGATTTCTAGTTTGATAGCATTGTAGTCAAAGATGCTTGATATGATTTCATCTTCTTAAATTTACTGAGACTTGTTCTGTGTCCTAACATGAAGTTTATCCTAGAAAACATTCCATGTGCACTTAAAATGTACTGTATTTTGAATGTATAACATGTACTTTTTTGCCCAATTTTTTGAGGGAAAAATAAAGATGCACATTATACATGGGTAGTACTAGTTCCATATTTATATATGCATTTTAATTCTTTTATTTATGCTTATGCATTAAAGTTTAACTCTAAAAAGCAATAACAATATCCATACGCAAAATAATACCCTGGAATACAATAACTGGTTTTGTTGAACTTACAACAAACTTGCAACAAAAGCAGTTTTGGCCAATGATTCAAAGAAATGAAACAAAGAGCTGTGTATTGTTATCCACAGAGTAAGACAGATGATGTGATTGTTATCCATTTGATAAGTTAGATGATGCCAATTTTTATTCACTTGGTAAGATAGGTGATGCGGACTTTATTACCATAGTGTGAACAACACATTTCTCTTTATACATTTTAGGCAGGAGAAATTGTTGGAAAATGTCAAAACAGTTGTACACTGCAAACTTTAAACTAAAAGTTATTAAATATGCTAAAAAGCATGGCAACAGAGCTGCTGAGAGACACTTTGGACCTCTTCACACACAGAGTGTCATCAGATTGTGGAGGCAACAGACAGAAAAGCTTCTTCAGATTCCAAGACAGAAGAAGGCAATGGGAGGGAAACCTCCAAAGTGGCCAGAGGTGGAGCAGTAGGTGAAGACCTGGATTCTGGAATAGTGTCAAACTGGGATATCTGTTTTGACTAAGATAATACCAAAAAAAAAAAAAAAAAAGGTAAAAGCATTGCACAATAAAAAAAAAAAAAAACTGATGACTTCTCAGGGACACCTAAGTAGTGCTTTAACTTCACACAAAGAGGTTTTAGCATGAGGATATGAAAAAAAATTGCCCAAAAACTTCCAGGAGTCTATGAGAATCAAGTTTTGGAATTTCATTCTTATCAGCCTTTGAAAGACTTATAACTTTGAGCTGTACCAAATCACTAATAAGGATGAGGTCCCACTCATATTTGATGTACCATCCAACAGAACTGTGGATGTCAGAGGAGCAAAGACCATGGCTGTTAAAACTAGTGGTCATATGAAAACACATTCACTGTTGTTCTAGCCTGTTATGCAAATGGGACAAAGGTACCACCTATGACCATCCTTAAAAGAAAAACGTTTCTAAAAAAAGATTAGCAAGTGGAGCTACTGTCCACATGCATGAAAAAGGATGGATGAATGAAGACATGAAAATCTGGTTTAACAAAGTCTGGTCACGAAGAGCTGGAGGATTACTTTAAAAACCAGCTTTGCTTGTTTTTGATCACTTCAAAGCCCACATAACACAAGGTACAAAAGCAATGGCAACAGACTTGAAAACCCAACTTGCTTTGATACCTGGTGGGCTAACCAGCAAACTGCAACTTGTTGTCAGTAAACAAACCCTTTAAGGCCCTAATGAAGAGTGGACATCATGAATGCAGTCAGCGGGTAGTGATTTAACACCTACAGGCAGGATCGAGAAAGCATTCACTGCCCAGGTTTGTGATCGGATCCTAAGATCATGGAATGGTGTCAAGAAGGAAGTGTTTGTGGAGTCATTTTAAAAATGCAGCATCAGCAAAGCTATGAATGGAACTGAGGACAATGAAATTTCCCAGGATGAGGACAGTGACTCTCTAGAAGACACTGGTAATGTAGAAATTGAACATGATACTTCTGATATTGACAGTGATGAAGAGTTCTTGGCCTTCTATGATGTATAAATATCATAAAGTTATTACTGGTACATAAAATTTCTTTACCTTGTATCTGTTCTTGTGTTTTATAATTATCTGTTACATAAAATTTCTAATACCATAATAGGCTCAAAACTAAATGCTAAAATTCCTTTATAATACAAAAAACAAGTATCTAAACATTAATTAATTAATTAATTAATTAATTAATTAATTAAAAAATTAAAACAAAAGATTTTTTTTCCAGAAAGTTTGGGCCGAAAACACGGGTGTGCATTATACATGGCAAAAATTGGTATATTTTGCTGCTTTGGGGTGAAATGCTCTGAAGATACCAATTAAATCCATTTGATCTAGTGTGTCATTTAAGGCTTGTTGATTTTCTGTATCCTTGCTGGTTTTCTGTCTGGAAAATCTATCCATTGAAGTCAATGGGGTGTCAAAATCCCTGACTATGACTGTATTTCTGTTGATCTCTCCCCTCCTGTCCATCAAGATTTGATTTACATATTTAGCTGGTCTATGTTGGGTGCATAAATGTTTACTAGGGTTATATCCTCTTGTCAGATTGTTCCCTTTATCACATGTAGTATCCTTTGTCTCTTATTATAGCCTTGGTTTTAAAGTCTATTTTGGTGGATATAAATACTGCTACCCCACCTTTTTTTTTCCCTTTCCATTTGCATGAAATATCTTTTTCCATCCCTTTACTTTTACTGTGTGTATCTTTTGATCTGAGATAGGTCTCTTGGAGGCAGCATATATAGGGGTCTTGTTTTGTTATTAATTCAGCTACCCTATGTCTCTTGGTAGGAGCATTTAAGCCATGTACATTTAAGGTGATTATTGGTAGACACATATGTAGTACCATTTGATTGTTAGACTGTTTGCCTCTGGTTTTTCCCATCCTTCCTCTTTTTCTTCTTAAAGCAAGCCCTTTGACATTTGTTGTAGTACTGGTTTGGTATTAATGAACTCCTTTTCCTTTTTCTTGTCTGGGAAGCTCTTCATTTCTCTTTCGATTTTAAATGATAACTTTGCTAGTTGAAGTAGCCTTGGTTGTAGGTCCTTGCTTTTCATCACCTTGCATATTTTATGCCACTCTCTTCTGGCCCGAAATGTTTCCATTGAGAAATCAGATGATAGTCTAATTGGTGGACCCTTGTATGTAACTACCTGCTTTTCTCTTGTAGCTTTTAGGATTCTCTCCTTGTCTTTAAGCCTTGTCATTTTAATTAAGATGTCTTTCAGTGTAGGCCTCTTTGGGTCCAACTTGTTTGGGATGCTCTGAGCTTCCTAGACCTGTGTATCTTTTTCTTCACCAGAATAGAGAAGTTTTGGGTCATTATTTCTTCAAATAAGTTCTTGATCCTTTGCTTGCTTTCTTCTCCTTCTGGTATTCCCATGTTGTGGATGTTGTTATCCTTCATGTTGTCCAAAATGTTTCTTAAGCTCCCCTCATTGTTAAAAATTCTTTTTCCTTTTTGCTGCTCTGCCTGGGTGTGTTTTCCTATCTTGGCTTCCAAATCACTGGTTTGATCCTCTGCTTCATCTAACCTACTCTTTATTCCTTCCAGTGTATGATATTGCATCCTTTATTTCTGACTGATCCTTTTTTATGGTTTCTATGTCTTTTTTTCATGCTGTTGAGTATCCTTATAGTCATTACTCTAAACTCTCTATTTGATAAATTGCTTGCCTCCACTTCATCTAGTTCTTCTAGAGAACCCTCTAGTTCTTTCGTTTAGGGTCTGTTTCTTTGTCTTCTCATTTTGGCTCCTTCTTTATATTTTCCACTTTTGTTGTTAAACCAATCAGCAACCAGCTTAAGCACCACTGAGTAACTGTGGTGGGGCAGAGTAGGGCTAATGCTTCCCATCAGACTGATGCCACTTGGAGAGGAATGCTCTGCCTGAGTAAGATGGTCTCTGCAATATGGGGAATGACTCAGCACAGGAATCCTCATGGCTGTTTGTTCAGTTTTCTCCCCTAAGCCACCAGCCCCAGACTCCTCTCAAGCATCTCTAGTCTGCTATGCACTCCCTCTCCCAGAGCCCAGGGTAAGTGGCTGCAAAGGGAATTTTGTATGTCAGCCCTTAAGAGACTCTCTGAGTCTCCAGCCATCTTTTCCTAGAGACAGAAACCCTGCTGCTTTTCACAGCTGGATATCATCTGGGTTCTCTTCTGGCTTTGGTGTTATAGACTGAGGAGCCCAGCTTGAGGTTTAGACCCCACACTTCTCAGGGGGAACACCCATGCCACTGAAATATCCCTCTGGAACTTTAGCTGCTACCCATGGGTCCCAGCCAGCCCTCTCATTCCTTCTCTGCACTCCCTACTAGTCATGTTGTAGGGAAGTGATTTCTTCTATCTGTTCTTGGTTATAAGGTTTCTCTCCAACTACTATTGTTAGTTATTCAGGATGATTTCTCTACAATTTAGTTGTAATTCAAAACTGGTCATGGGAGGAGGTTAGCATAGTTTCCACTTACCCCTCTGCCACCTTGGATCCCTCACTGCAGTTTTATATCCATTTCTCTGCTGATCAGTGACACTCAGGAACTTTTCATGTCTATTGGCATTTTGCATGTATGCTTCGGAACTGTCTATTCACGTCCTCTGCCCATTTTTTAATTGGATTGTTTGTCTTTGGGGTTAAGTTGTATGAGTTCCATATATATTTTGGATATTAACTCCTTATTGGATGTATCACTGCTAAATATCTTCTCCCATTCTTTAGGTTGTCTTTTCATTTTGTAGATGGTTTCCTTTGTGGTGCAAAAACTTTTTTGTTTGAATTCATATGTATAGGTTTTGATTTCTTATTCATTCAGGCACACAATGTCTTTTGATTGGAGCATTTAATGCATTTACTGTTAAAGTAATTGTTGATAGGCATGTGTTGATAGGCATTTTATTATTCATACTTTTATCTTTTATTCTTCTTCAAGAAGTCCCTTTAACATTTTTTAAAAATGTATTTATTGATTTTGGAGGAAGAGAGAAATGGGGATGGTGGGAGAGAGGGGGCAGGGGAAGCAATAGAGAGAGACACTGACTTCTTGTTCCATTTATTTGTGCATTCATTGGATGATTCTTGTACATACCCTGACCAGTGACTGAGCCTGAAACACTGGCATATCAGTATGATGCTCTAACCAACTGAGCTACCTGGCCAGGGCCCCTAAACATTTCTTGAAATACTCATTTTGTGGTAATGAATTCCTTTAGTTTTTTTTTTTTCTCTTGTCTACAAAGCTCTTATCTCTCCTTCAATTCTAAATGATTGCCTTCTTGGTAGAGTAATCTTGACTGAATCTAGGTTTCCTTGCTTTTCATCACTCTAAATATTTTGTGCCAATCAGGTGACAGTCTTATTGGGGCTCCCCTGTACATAACTGCTTTTCTCTTACTGCTTTTAAGTTTTTCTCTCTGTGTTTAACCTTTGGCATTTTAATTATGATGTGTCTTGGTGTGGACTTCTGCAGGTTCATCTTACTTGGGACTCTATGGACTTCCTGGACTTGTATGTCTATTTCTTTTGCCAGGATAGGAAAATTTTTAGTTATTATTTCTTCAAATAGGTTTTCTTTTTTAAAATACATTTTATTGATTATGCTATTACAGTCATCCCATTTTCCCCTTTCACCCCCATCCACTCTGCACACCCCCTCCCACTCACATTCCCCCCTTTAGTTCATGTACATGTGTCATACTTAGTTCTTTGGCTTCTACATTTCCCATACTATTCTTGCCCTCCCCCGTCTATCTTCTACCTACCGTCTATGCTACTTATTAACTTTTCCCCCTCTCTCCTCTTCCCACTCCCCTGTTGATAACCCTCTGTGCAATCTCCATTTCTGTAGTTCTGTTCCTGTTCTAGTTGTTTGCTTAGTTTCTTTTTCTTTTAGGTGTGGTTGTTAATAATTGTGAGTTTGCTGTCCTTTCACTGTTCATATTTTTTATCTTCTTTTTCTTAGATAAGTCCCTTTAGCTTTTCATATAATGAGGGCTTGGTAATGATGAACTCCTTTAACTTGACCTTATATGGGAAACACTTTATCTGCCCTTTCAGTCTAAATTAAAGCTTTGCTGGATAGAGCAATCTTGGATGTAGGTCCTTGCCTTTCATGACTTGGAATACTTCTTTCCAGATTGTTCTTGCCTTCAAGGTCTCTTTTGAGAAATCAGCTGAGAGTCTCATGGGAACTCCTTTGTAGGTAACTGTCTCCTTTTGTCTTGCTGCTTTTAAGATTCTCTCATCTTTAATCTTGAGTATTGTAATTATGATGTGCCTTGGTGTGTGCTTCCTTGGGTCCAACTTCTTCTGGGACTCTCTTAGCTTCCTGGTGCTCCTGGAAGTCTATTTCCTTTGCCAGATTGGGGAAGTTCTCCCTCATTATTTGTTCAAATAAGTTTTCCACTTGTTGCTCTTCCTCTTCTCCTTCTGGTACCCCTATAATTCAGATGTTGGAACATTTAAAGGTGTTCTAGAGGTTCCTAAGCCTCTCCTCACTTTTTTTAATTCTTATTTCTTCATTCTTTTCTGTTTGCTTATTTCTTTCTTCCTTTTGGTCCACTCCATTGATTTGAGTCCCAGTTTCCTTCCCATCATTTCTGATTCCCTGGACATTTTCCTTTATTTCACTTAGTGTAGCCTTCATGTTTTCACCTAATTTGCAACCAAATTCAACCAGTTCTGTGAGCATCCTGATTACCAGTGTTTTGAACTGTGCATCTGATAGGTTGGCTACCTCTTTGTCACTTAGTTGTATTTTTTCTGGAGCTTTGATCTATTCTTTTGTTTGGGCCATTTTTTTGTCTTGATGCGCCTGTTACATAGTGAGGGGCAAAGCCTTAGGTGTTCACTCAAATAGGTTTTCAATCCCAAGCTCTCTCTCTTCTTCTACTGGTTACCTGTATGATGAGAATGTTGGTATGCTTGATGTTGTCCCAGGGGACCCTTAAACTATCTTTTTTTATTATTCTTTTTTTCTTTTTGCTGTTCTGAATGGGTGTTTTCTGATATCTTTTCTTTCAAATCACTGACTCAATCCTCTGCTTCATCTACTCTGCTGTTGATTCCCTTTAATGTATTCTTTATTTTAGTTATTGCATTCTTCACTTTTGACTAGTTCTTTTTTATGATTTCTATGTCCTTTCTTATCTTTATGTCTTTGTTGAAGTTCTCATTGAGTTCATCTATTCTTCCCCTAAGTTAATTATAACCAGTGTGTTGAACTCTGCCTCTGATAGATCACTTGCCTCTATTTTGTTTCGGTCTTTTTCAAGAACTTTCTTCCTGTCCCTTCATTTGGGATATATTTCTTTGCCTCCCCATTTTTGCTGCTTCTCTTTATTTTTACATATTAAGTAGATCTGCTAAATCTCAAAGTCTTAGGTGAATTAGGTGTCCTGAGTGGTCCAGTAGTGCAGTCTCCCTATTCACCTGAGCAAGGTGCTCTGGGGTGCCCCTTCTCTGGGTTATGTGTACCTTCCTGTTGTAGTTGAGCCTTGATTGCTGTTGACACATCTGTGGGTAAAACTGACCCTCAGGCTGACTGGCTATGAGGACTGGCCATTACTATAATGGTTGAGCTGTTGTGTAGGGGATGACTCCACAAAGTGGGATTCATTGTTGCTCTGGTGCCTGCTGAATCCATTCTGTGTGTGTGCAGTTTGTGGAGCTAACTGGATAGTGCTCTCGTGTGGTCTGAAGCCAGTCACCAGGTTTGCTGATTCTGGGGCCTCTTAGGAGAAACTCTGGTGCAGCCCCAGATTAGCTGCTTCTTGCTGCTTGCCTGGCCTGGGCCACCTAGTAGAAGCTACAAAGTCATATGAAGTTGGTAGTTGCCTGTGCTGGACTTGGGTGTCCCTGAAAAAGGTTATGCTGCCATCTGAAGCTGGCTGCAACTAGTACCACATGGGAGTCACTTAGCAAGAGGTACAGGGCATGCTGTGGCCAGGTGCTGCTTGGGGTTTATGAAACTTTGAGAGATTTGAGGCATGGACTGAGGCCACCATTTGTAACAGCCACTTAAAAGGGTTCAACCTAGGCATGAGTTGGTTGAGATGGGTTCTCAGGGAATCACCAGAGTGTGGGGAGTTTGGTGGACATGCAGATTTGGAGCCCACCTGCACCTGCCAGCTCTGTGGGGTGAGGGTTCAAGAAAGGAACAAAATGGCTGAGGGAGCTGCCCTTCCAGCCCTTGCCCTGAAGCAAGACAATGAAGTTCCTTCCAGTATGTTCCTGGTGCTTTTTGAGCTACTGCTCAGCACTGGATCTTAAAGTGAGTGCATCTTCAAGTGACAGCATCTGTCACTTAAAGTAAGTCCATGTGTATGCCCTTTAAGAGGAACACCTGGGCCTCCAGAAGCCCTCTATCTCACCCAGATGGAATCCCTGATGATTATCATGGCCAAATGCTGTAGGGACTCCAGTTCCTAGCACTGGTGCTCTGGACAGGGAAGCCCAGTGTGTGAATGGGACCTCTAGCTCCTCAGGGGGTACCTCCGCAGCCAAGATATCCCTCCTAAATCTTAAATACCACACGTGGGTGTGGGACCAGACAATTTCATATCTCTACCTTTCCTACCAGTCTTGACATAGCTGCTTCTTTACCTCCTCACTTATAAAAGTTCTGTTGAGCTAGTCTTTAGGTGGTTCTCAATGGTGGTTGTTCTGTAATTATTTGTAATTTTGATGTGGTCATGGAAGGAAGCATTTAACTACTATGCCATCTTGACCAGATGCTGAAACAGTTGTTTAATTAGCTGTCTACAATGACAATAATAGTTTAAGCTAACAAGACATTGACCAAAACTTAAAATGAAACATTGAGGAATTAACTGTATATATAGGGCTTAGAAAAGCTCCAATATATTCTTGATAATCTAGAAGGCATGCACATGCCCAGGAAAGACCTGGGAAGGCCCTCACCTCTAACTTCTGGCTGACCTTGATGTTCTGTATAAGCATGAAGTGAAGGCTAAGGTACAGTATAAATTGCTGGAGTATGAAAGGAGTCAAAACGCACACAAACACACAGCCCCTCAGCAAAACCTAGCAGATGTATGGTTTCAAGACATTCAAGGAAATCTGTTCAATCATTAGATGACCACTAGGCTAATGAAGCAGAGACTCAGTGATTACATGAGACAAAGAATACAGACTTTATAGAATTAGATTCAAAAAGCAGCAAAACAAATAGCAACAACAACAAATTTCAGAGGAGAAGGGTTTGATTTCCAGAGTAGCCACATTATATTATTTAAAGTATCCTTTTTCTACAACAACAACAAAAAACTATGAGAAACATAAAGAAACAAGAAAGTATTGCCCATACACAAGGGGAAAAGGGCAGTCAACAGAAACTATCCCTGAGGAAGTCCAGATGCCAGACTTACTAAACAAAAACTTTAAATCAGCTACTGTAAATATGTTCAAAGAACTAAAGAAGACCATGCCTAAATAATTAAAGAAAATTATTAGAATAATTTCTCACCAACAGGAAATATCAATATAGGAATAAAAATTATTTCTTTTAAATGAAAGAACCAACAAGGAATTCTAGATTTGAAAACTACAATTGAAATGAAAAATTCACCAGATGGGCTCAGCAGCAGAAAAAAATCAGCAAACTTAAATAGATAGATCAATTTTTCAGTAGGAAGAACAAAAAGAAAAAAGGGAAGAAAAATGAGCCTCAGACCTGTGAGATATCATCAAGCATATGAAAACATGCATGACGTCCCAGAGATGACAGAAGGGGGGAATAAAATTTATATAAATAAATGGCTGAAAACATCCTACATTCAATGAAATACATTAAACATCCAAGAAACTAGATAAATGCCAAGCAGGATAAACTCAAAGAGATATGCACCTAGACACATTAGAGTCAAACTGTTAAATACCAAAGACAGAGGATCTCGAAGGCACCAAAAGAAAAGTGACTCATCACATATAAAATTCTCAATAAGACAAACAATTGACTTCTCATGAAAAACTGGAGACCAGAGAGTTCTAGCCAAGATGGATAGAGGTGTAGGTAGAGAAATGCTTTGCTTCCTCACACAACTAAAAGAAAGATAACAACCAATTTAAAAACAATAAACAACCATAATTGCCAGAAAAATCAAATTGCATGGAACACTGACAACCAAGGAGTTAAAGAAGCACTCATCCAGACTTGTAGGAGGGGAAGAGATAGGCAGCCGGTGAAGGTGGCAGACCACATGGGCAAGGTGGGGGCTGGTTGATCTGGAAACTAAAAATTCAAAACCTCTAGCTGTAAAATTCTGTGGGGGTTGTGAAGGTGGGAAAAACTCCCAGTCTCTCAGGAGAGTTTGCTGGGGAGGCCCAAAGGATCCTAGAATGTATACAAACCCACCAACCTGAGAATCAGCACCTGAAAGGGTACAATCTGCTTGTAAGAAGCAAGGGAAGTGACGGAAAGTGGAGCTAGAGTGGAGCGAGTGGCACTGTTCCCTCTAGGACCCCTCCCTCACATATGGCAACACAACACAGCAAAGAAGGTTGCCCCACCCTGGCAAATACCTAAGCCGCTGCCCCTTACAACATAACAGATATGCTCAGACAAAGAAATATGGCCCAAATGAAAGAACAGATAAAAACTCCAGAAAAACAGCTAAGCAATGAGGAGACAGACAACCTATCT
>PVKM010039950.1:0-13593 GCA_004027735.1 Carollia perspicillata | reverse complement strand
GAAGTATTCCAAGTCATGAAACACAAGGAACTACATCCAAGACTGCTCTATCCAGCAAAACTTTCATTCAGAATGGATGGGCAGATAAAGTGCTTCTCAGATAAGATCAAGTTCAAGGAGTTCATCATCACCAAACCCTTACTATATGAAATGTTAAAGGGACTTACCTAAGAAAAAGAAGATAAAAATATGAACAGTAAAAGGACAGCAAATTCACAGTTATTAACATCTACACCTAAAACAAAAGCAGACTAAGCGATCACCTAAAACAGGAGCAGAGCCACAGAAATGGAGGTCGCATGGAAGGTTAGCAACAGGGGAGTGGGAGGAGAGGGTGGGCAGAAGGTACAGAGAATAAATAGCATAGACGGTGGGGAGAAAATAGACAGGGAGAGTGCAAGAGTAGTGTGGGAAATGTAGAAGCTAAAGAACTTATGATACATGGACATGAACTAAAGAGGGGGAGTGTGGGTGGGAGGGGGTGTGCAGGGTGAAGGGGAATTAAGGGGGAAATGGGAGAACTGTAATGGCATAATCAATAAAAAAAATTTTAAAAAAAGGATTCTTGTTTTGTGATTTACCTCCAATTATTTTTTGTGCATGTAATGAGAGAGGGGACAAGGTTCATCTTTTTTTCTCCATACAAATATCCTGTTGTTCCAGTACTTTGTGTTGAAAAGGTTAGACTTTATCTTGACTTGGCACTTCCACTTATTTTTAAAACAGTCATGACATGTTCCCTCATGTATGACAACTGCCAGAGTTAAATATTGATGAAGCATATTTACATTATTAGGTGAGGGTTGGTCTCTTCTCCTATCATCTGTATTATGAAAAAATGTGAACGTGTGTCCTTCCGTTTAAAATATCACAGTGCAAACCATGATTATGCCTGCCTCGGTACGGCTCAGTAGAGGAAAGCATGAAATGAGATGAGGGAAGATGGAGCAGTTTTCCAGGCAGAGAAGCAGGAAGAGACATTCCAGGTAGAAAGACTGGACATCGTGGCACAGGCACAAAATGCCATAAAGCATTTGGCTCTTCAGTTGCAGTGCATCCTAATAGAGAAAAAATAACGTGATTTCTTTATGGCAGTTCAAAATTGACATCTAGTCAGTCACTTAACATGCCAGTTATATGATTGGAGATGTAACAGTCAACCAGTGTTGGCAAGCCTTGGCTGAGGTACCTTATGCACAGTAAATGCAATCACCATTAATATAAACCCAAGTAGAGTGGCCATTATTTTGGTTTGTCACCTTTCTCCTTCAACATTCATTTTACCTTGTTTTTCTTTCTTGCCTGCCACCCTGCAGCCTTCCTCTTTTTACACAGTCTTTCTAATATAATGTTCATACTGTTAAATGAAGGACTAACTCATGTCCCCCAAGTAGGACACTCAAAGAACTGAGAGTTCCAAAACTTATTCTACATATTATTATTTATTTTCTGGTTCTCCTTGTCCCCTTAGCCAAGGACAAAGTCTAACCCTCCGGGACTGCAGTGTGAGGCAGACAGGAAGACCGGGGTGGGGGACAGGGCAGGAAAGTCCTTACTAGAGTGGTGTCAAAGGTGTACTGGAGCCAGCTTCTACTAGTTAGTAAGAGCTGATTGTTAAATTTTCAAGAATTTGCAAGTCAGTTATTAAATGCAGTCACTATTTAAAATTAAAGTATATGAAGTTATTATTGAACAAATCACATTAGAAATAAAGGCAATAGATACAAAACTCATCACTAATTATTCTTTTATATTTCACCAAGAATTGTCAGCAAAACCAGAAGCTAAGAAAAATATGTGGAATAGATTCTCCTCTAGAACCTTCAGAGAGAGCATGGCCTAGTCAGAATTGTGAGATAATAAATTTCTGTTATTTTAAGCCACCCAGTGGATGATAATTTGTATGGCAGCTCCAGGAAACTAACATAAACACTAACCATAAAATACAAAATTAATAAACTGGACATCATCCTTTTTGCTGATCAAAAAAATCACTAAGAAAATGAGTAGGCAAACCAGAGACTAATAAAAATTATTTATGATACATATATCTGACACAGCCTCATATCTAGAATATGTAAAGGATGCCTACTAATCAACAATAAAAATATAAAGAGCCCAGTTGAAAAGTGGGAAAAAAATTTGGACACTTCATAAAAGGTATATAAATAGCCAAAAAGCACACAGAAGTCTGGCATCATCAGCCAGTATGATGAGACACTATTTCATATCCACCAGAATGGCTAACACATTAAAGATTGACAATATCAAATGTTTGTGAAGATATGGAGCAAATGGATCTTTCATACATTGCTGGTGAGAGTGATACTCCTTTTAGAGTACTAAAAAATAGCTTTTTATAAAATAAAACATACATCCACCATGTGACCCAGCAGTTTCACTCTTTAGGTATTTACCTAAGAGAAATGAAAACATGTATCCACAAAAACACTTCAACTAGAGTGTTTATGGCAGCCTTATTTATAATAGCCTCCAAACTGGAGAGAACCCAAATGTCTATCAACAGGAAAATGGACTAAGCCAAGCTGGTATGTTTATACAATGAAATAGTACTTAGCAACAAAGAGGAATGAATTGATACAACAACATGGGTTAATCTGAAAAACTTAAATCAGTAAAAGAAGGCAGTTTAAAAAGATGTATACAGTATGATTCCAGTAATTGAAAAATTACTCTACATGATAAAAAAAACAGAAAATGTTTGCTGGGGATAAATATTGAGGAAAGGCAGAAAAGATGGAAATTGTTTTAAGTGGTGGTTACACACATACACACACATATATATACACACATGAGATCTGTCTGTGAAAATTACAACCATTGTTAATATAATGAGAATGGTTTGCACAACATTGATGTAATCTGGCAGCCAAGGAGAGGGGACTGGAATGCATGTGCATGAACAATGATGACCTCACTGTACTTACTAGTCAGTGGGGGTGGTACACACTGTTGAGTAAGCAGTGTACTGTGTGGCCATCATATTCAAAGTGACTGAGCAAGTATAGCAATGAAGCTGCATCAAATACTGTGTTAAGCTTGAACATTCTTCTGCTGGGAACTGTTTGGATGACTCAGAAGGCTGCAGCTATGAGGAAATGGTGAATGGCAACTTCATCACAATGATACACCCACTCACATGCATCACGTCTCATTCAGAGATTTTTGGTGAAACATAAAATCACCCAGGAGACTCAGCCCCGCTATAGCCCAGATTTGGCGCTCTGTGGCTTCTGGCCTTTCCCCAAATTAAAATAATCTTTGAAAGGGAAGAGATTTCAGACCATCAATGAGATTCAGGAAAATATGATGGAGCAGCTGATGGTGATTGGGAGAACTGTGTGAGGTCCCAAGGTGCCTACTCTGAAGGAGACTGAGATGTCATTGTCCTATGTACAATGTTTCCTATATTTTGTATCTTCAAAAAGTATTTCTATTTTTCATAGTACATGGCTGGATACTTTCTGGACAGACCTCGTGTGTATTCAAAATTATTGAATTGCATTTACTACATTAAAATTCTGATTAACCTCTGTGGCTAGGATTTTTGTATCTTTTTTTCCACATTGACATAACTGCTAATATGTTAGGCTAAACATGTTTAGAAGGCTGTTTTAGTGGTGCACAAAGATGATCCCATTAACATGTGTAAACCTAGCAAATCCCATCAGTCCAAAATCAATTTAAATTTGTATTTTTATTATGTATTTATTTATGTAAATTATACATGAACAATTTGAGGTACTGCTTGCACATTACCTTTTCTCCACCTACAGCTCCCATTTTAAGGGCCCTGCCATCTAATGGATGAGGCAGACAATAAACAAGGATATGAATGAATGAAATAATTCAGAGAGTGATGTGTGCTTGAAAGAAAAAAATAGGTTGCTGAGATAGAGAATGCAGTTAAAGATGGCCTCTCTGAGGAGGTGATGTTTGACTTTAGACCTAAAGCATGAACATAAGTGCAAAGGCTCTGAGACATCTTAGAAGAACAAGAAGGAGGCCTATGTGCCTGGAGTTGGGGAGAAACGGGAGAGTGATATGAAATGAGGCTTGGGCACTAGGAAGTAGAGTATGTACACAGTGAATGTAATCAGATTTGTTTAAAACAGTGGATTTTGGAAAAAAAGTCTTACTGTTTTGTGGTTATACAATACATATTGCTTTTTAATTAAAATGATTTCCTGCCTATAGCTTCAAATCAATTATATACTCTCAAGGTTACTTTAGATCCCAGAATTGTGAGAGATGAGACTTTCACAGAAGATCTGAATTATCATAAATATTACAAACATGAACCTCCGATAGTAAACACAACCTCTATTTTCCATCTAATATCCCCCAAATAAAGTTATATAAAGTGTTTTACCAAATATTCTATAAGTATTTTAAAATACTTTTCCCAAAAAGACCCTCCTTCATTTTCTCAAAAATGTAGACATTCTTTTAGAAAAAAATATGATCTATAAACAGTAAAATGATAAAAATAGTGGTAAAACCACTCCATGTATTTCAGAGCAGTGAATGAGGGAGTCAGCCCCAGTTCCATCCATTTTCTCACAAATCTTTAAAGACCCAATATGCGCTGGGGATTCCAAGGTGAATAATAAACACTTGTTATATCCATAAGGGGTTCTGTCTTATCCTGAATCTTCCTCTCATACGGCAGGTGGAGCTCACTTGGCTTTGTTTTCAATTAGTTTCATTTTAAAACTTCCAAACAGATTGAAATTAGGCAAATACATAAAGACCTAGAGATTCATTTAAAGATAATAATTGGCTAGGCACCACTATTATTCTAAAAATTAATACATGGGAAAAAGAAAGCATTTATCCTGCCTTTCCTACACGATCTATAGTACAGAGTAACCTAAGAGTTGAAGTTAAAATACAAATACTACGGTACACCTCAATTGGATTACTTAATGGCCTACAGGCTTCTGACAAATGTGCTTGTTTTGCCTACCTCAGGTTACACTTGGGGAGGGGATGTCATAGGGTTAAGGAGAAGGCAGTTTTTGGTAGATTGCAAAAACACTTTGGGGTCTCAGGTAACATCCCGGCTTCCGCAAGTCGGATTCAGAGCCGGGCTGCTGGGTACTGCAGGAGCAGCTGACAGTTATTTCCGGGTCTGGGTCTGGAGCATCAGGTGCGCCGCAAGTGCTGTGACCCAGGACTCCCTTCCCGCCAAAGGGTCTAGGCGAGTTAGGCCTGCGGTCGGTCCTCCGCACCTCGGCTTTTTTGGTCTTCGTGGCCCCACACCCCCCAGCCAGCTAATAGGTTGGAGATAATATCCGAAAGCTCCTGGACAGCGGGCCACGCCCAACACAGCCCGGAAAGTCAGAGCAGACTAGCGCGCGCAGCCGGCGACTTCCGGCGACTCCCGGCTGCAAGGGGAGGGGCGGGGAGGGGCGGGGAGGGGCGGGGCGGGGCGGGGCGGAGCGGGCGGGGCCGGCCGGGCGGTCTGACTGCGCGCGACTACGACGCGGCGCGCGGCTCCCCCTGCCGGCGGCGGCGTGCGGCGGCGTGCGGCGAGACCGGCCTGCAGCGAGATCGACGACGTTCGTGGTCCTTCACCCCTTCAGCTCCCGGTGTAACGTCCGGCCTCTGCCGCGAATTATATTTTTAACTGACAACTTACTCCAGCGCTCGGAGCGTTTTGTTTGTTTTTGCGGCAAGGGGAGAGTTAGAGAGGGAGAGTAGAAAGATATCCACGTGTGACGTGAAGATGGAGGAAGGCGCCCAGGCTTCAGACTGGGACAGCGATGAAACCGTGATAGAGGGGTCGGTGACAGAGAGTGACCTGGAAGAGGAGGAGCTGCCCTGGAGAAGGTGATCACTATTACTGCTGGGAGAAAGTGACCGCCGTTAGGCCTGGGCACAGGCGCGAGTGGCCCTCAGATATACGTAGAAATTATTACCGGTCTAACATAGGTCTTGTGAGGCAGCCAGGCCCGAGCTAAGAACTTGTAAATAAACAAGGCCGCAAACCCCCAGTTTAGGACAAAATGAGCTTTATAGTAGCTGGCTTTCTGGCATTAAAAAAAAAAAAAGGCTTTACCCTTAGCCTGGGGATGTACGTCCTTTTGCACGGGCCAAACCATGTTAGATCTAAAAAACTCCAATGCATTTTGTTTCAGACAGCTCGCAACTCACGTCTAGGAGATGCTTAACATAATTTCTCTCAGGAAAAGAATGTGTGGTGGGAGAATTTGTTACTACCAAATTGGCAACGGATAATTTTATAAGAATAAAAAAATCGGTAGTCTATCAACACCTTGTTGAAAATATCAAGTTTTGAGTACTTGATTCAGGGAAGAGATGAGGCCACTGCCTTTGAGAAACCTGCAGGCCAGGAAGGACACGTGAACAGATAATGTCAATGTAATGTGGGAAGCCCAGGCTGGCTTAGGAGCACCGAGGGTCTTTTATCCCAACCTAGGTGGCCTTCAGAGTTTGTTAGGGTTGACTTCTGAGTAGAGCCTTGAAGATGGGTTAGAAATTAGCCAGGCGAGGAACAGGTACTCTAGACCCAGAGAATTGCGTGGGTAAAGGTGTAGCTGTGGGACATACTGTGATACCTGTGTTGGAATGTACAGTTTAAGTCTAAGTGAAGTGCTAAATGCTGATGTGGGGAGGGGTGAAAGACGGGCCTGGACAGGAAGGTAGGGAGAGGTCTTGTAAGGCCTCCTGTGTCCTGCTTTTGTCCAGGTAGGGTGCTTGTGAGGTGTTAAGGGGAGGAGAGCATAACCAGGTTTTTGTTCCTTTTAGCATGCCCTAGGCTAGACTGTTCAAATTTTAATGCCCTTATAAATCACTGCCAAATTCTGTTAAAATGTGGGTTCCAATTCAGGAGTTCTGTGGTGAGGTTTGGGATTCGCCATTTCTAACAAGTTCCAGGTTAAAGTAGGGAGAAGGGGTCACCTTTCTCAAAACAAGACTACAGAGGTTAGTTTTGGGACTTTGTGACAGACTGGGATGATGAAAGCTCAGCTAGGAAGACACAGTGTGAATGGAGGGAAAGGGAAAACTTGAGAAATCTTTAGAAAGTGTATTTGGCAAGAGATAGTGGTTAATTAGATATGGAGGATGATGCCCAGGTTTCTGGCTTAGTTATGTACATATGAGTATACAGTAATATTTGCTCTAGTTGGTGTCCAGGGAACATTTTGACTGATACACGGAATCTTATAACAAACACCACAATCAAAGTCCAGAACTCCAAAAAAACTCTCTTGTGCTGCCCCTTGGTAGTCAACCCCCCCCACCCAATTTAAATAATTGTTTCTATATTTATAATATACTAATTTTTTGTTTCTCTGCTTTCTTTTCTCCCCCCTTATCTTTGGTTCTTAGCAGTTTGATTATATGATGTGTCTGGGAATGATTTTCTTTGTGTTTTTCCTGTTTAGGGTTCACTGATCTTGAATCTGCAAATTTATGTCTTTTACCAAACTTGGAAAGTTTTCTGTGATAATTTCTTCACATATATTTTTTCTGTACCAATTTCTTCTTCTGGGACATTAAATGACATAAGTGTTTGGCTTTTTGATATGGCCTCCCAGATGCCTGAGGCTTCATTAATTATTTTAATTCTTCAGACTGTATAATTTCTGTTGCTCTGTCTTCAGGTTTACTTACTCTCTCCTTGGTCATCTCCATTCTGTTGTTGACCCCATCCAGTGAATTTTGGATTTCCATCTGATTCTCTTAAACTTTTTATTTCTCTATTGAGAACAATGTTTTCATCCATTTGATGCATGTTCAACTTTATCTCAAAAATAATGATTATAAAGCTGCTTTAAAGTCTTTGTAATTCCAACATTTGAGGGGGTGGGAGACATCTGTTAATTATATTTTCTCTCAAGAACTAGTCGGTTTTTCCTATTTGCATGTTGAGTTATTCTGGATTATATCCTGTATATTTTGAATATTATGTTCTTGACTCTTGGTCCTATTAAAATCCTCCAGAGGATTTTGTTTTTTGTTTGTTTTGACAGGCAATCAATCTGATTAGGTTCTGACTGCATATTCTGTTTTGCTTTCTGTAGGTGGTTGTTATATCAGTCCAAGTTTCGAAGCCTTGCCTATGCTGATTGAGTCCGTCTGACTCATGTGCCACTCAGGAGTTAATCTGGAACGTGGGCAGTAGTTATTATCATTGTTCAATTCTCTAAGCCTTTGTTATGCTTCTTTGAATCTGCTGTGCATGTGGACAGCTCAGGGTTGATCCTGGGACTTACTGTTGGATCATATATAGAATTAGATGATTCCCCTTTGCTACTCTCTGTTCTGCAGGATTCTCATGCACCCTTTCCTCTCTCTATCCACATGCTGGTTCATGTAACCAGAAAGGCAGATTTCTCTAAGAGTGTTAGCCTTCTCACTGTGGAGCAGGTACCCCCAATGGGGGTGGGTACTTTTGGGGCAAAGTGATAAGGCAGACAAGAAAATAAAAGAGATTCTCTCCATACTCTTCCTTGTATGCGTATGGTTCCTCTAGCTAGAGAGGCTGGTTTTCTGTTGGATTTTAAGTGCCCAAATTGCCACAGTTGGTAGCAGTATAGCTCTGAGGCCAAAGAGAGAAAACTAATAAAGAAAACTGAGGATTTCCCCCCACCTTCTGGCATTCAGGGGTTCCTTTCCCTAGTCTTCTGGATAGAGATAGAAAGTTTCTTCTGGAGTTTTTGCTCTCTATACCCACTGTGCAGTTCTTGAATTAAGCCTTGGATTAAAGCTATAGGCCAAAAACCAAACCAAACAAACTTGAAAGTCAATAATGCAAGGTTGTTTTATAAATTTTGATTTCAATCGCCAGTCTACCTGTTATTGTTTATAGTTTCAGTTACTCAGGTAGCTTTTAAAAACTCGTCTACCAGTTTTTAGCTGTATTGAGTAGAGAAATGAGCTATATAGATGGCTTACTCTATCTTGGCTGGCCAATCTTTTGGTTTTCCCTCTGATTTACTTTAAAATGCTTTGCAATTCCATAGAAACATCATTCTTTCAGATCTTATAACCTGAGTTTAAAAATTAATGCTCTTTTTATTGGAGCTGAACGCCATTGTTTTTTTTTGCTTTTCTCCCCCTTTGTCTTCTTTGATTACTTGTATGCAGTGCATTCTGGCTGTTTTTCATGTATAAGTTTCCAATTTAGATGGGAATAAGGAGAACATCAAGTAGAGCAGAATCCCCAACAGGTAAAACATGATACAGTTTCACATCACTAAGTAATCCTTAAATGTTACAACTATCCAAGGTCATTTTGCTAAGAACTGAGAAAGGGTTTGGTAACCTTTGGGACTAGAAAAGGCAAGGCTGTCGAAGAATCAGGATACCAGGATCTCACTCTGAGAGCCTGGACTTGGTCCTAGCCCCACCTCTGGAAACTGTCCTAAAATGCATCCAGTCCTTTTCTGTGGCTCAGTAGTTGTGCTACTAATCTCTAAATATTCAGGTTGCTGATAATAAGGCTTTGTTTGCTTGTAGTTTGTTTTCTAAGTGGCAGGAATCATTTTTTTCTTATATATGTCACTGGGAACTTTTAATCCTTATTTTCTGTCTCAGCCTGTGGTGATATCAACAAACTGTTCAATAACATTGAGGGATATATCTCAAATACTATTCAGTACATTTAAACAGAACCACCTTCTAAAACAGTTCATTGTTACGTGGATTTGTGCATATGATCAGGTCAAATCATGTACTTGGAACATTATAATGCATGTAGTAAAAGGCTAATTCAGCATAATTACTCTGTAAGGTGGGTGTTAATTCTAACACTGACTGTATGTGAATTTTCTACATAGAGTATACTCACCTTATAATTCCATTTTAATATTGAAGATGGAAGAAAACAAGCAACACTTTTGGCATATTATGCTTTATTATTTCAAGAACAGTAAAAATGCAACTGAAATGCAAAAAAAAAAAGATTTGTGCAGTGTATGGAGGAGGTGCTGTGACTGATCGAAGGTGTCAGAAGTGGTTTGCGAAGATTCACTAGACATTCCCAGTAGACCAGTGAAATTGAAGCAGTCAAAAATCGAGACATTAATTGAAAACAATCAACATTCTACCACGCAGGAAATAGCCTACATTCTCAAAATATCCAAATCAGTATTGGTGAAAATTAAGAATGTGTCTTTTATTTTACAGAAAAAACTAAACGGACTTTTTGGCCAACCCATAGGTTATTAGATACCAGTCATATTAGATTAGGCTCCCACCCTTATAATCTCATTTAACCTTAATTACCTCATTTAAGGCCCTGTTTCCCCAATGTTAGTCACATTGGGGGTTAAGGCTGCAACATATGAATATGGGAAGAGGGACACAATTCAGTCCAAAACAAGTGATTTCACGTTAAACAACACATGAGCCACTTGAACAAGGCTCTCACTAGCTAAAAATGGGAGATTTGAGCATTGATAAGAACAATAACAGTGACAGATTTAAATCTATGAGTTTGTAGTGGTCTTTAAAAACTTATTTCAATATTCTGAAAACTGATAAGGAAAGAAAAAGAAAAAAATGTTAATCTTGCCTTTCCTTTGCAAACCGTACCTAAGTTACCTGGCTGAGTTAGCGCGGCTTGATGGAAAGTAATTGTATAGTTGATGAGCGAAAGTCTTTTAAAAGTATGTAAGTATTTCCATTAATAAGTGAAGACAGTGATAAAGTAGAATATTGCAATTTTATATACTCCTAATAACGAATGTCCTAGGCAGTGGTCATCAGTGGTCACTAACATTACAAAATGAGTTACAACCATTTTGTTGAGCAAGTAGCATATTGCCTGTCCCCAGGAGTAGAAATCCAGACACCTCTGTCCACTGCATTTTGATATCAGAGTCACCAATACAAATACAGTGCCGTAAAGCACTGGCTGGAACACTTTACTAGAGAGAAGAAACAGCAAGATTAGCTTCAGTAGTGGGCACTGTCACCCAAGGCTAGCAGCTGATGATGCAGAGCCATCGGCTTGCACACTCCCCTCTTGTGCCACAGATTGAAGAACTTCATCCTCACCCCACAGAAGACGGATATAGTGGTCGGGTTGGCTAGGTGCCATGTGACACTTAAACAGAACAAAGGAGTACACATTCTGTCTGAAACAGTGAAAGGCATTCCCACACAAGGTAATAGGTCCAGACAGCCTGCGGAAGGACTCTCTATCTCTTGCTAAGAAAGTGTTCCTCCCAAGGTGGTTGATAGATAGCATACACAAGACTGCCTTTCCCAACACACACCTTTTCTAATCTCCTGTAGAAAGTATGCCCATGCTTCTCCAAACTGTACTTGAATTAGATGAATAAGCAGTTTACAGGAAATATACAGGACACAGGAACATGTTAATTGACATACAATCAGTAAACCCAAAATATAGAAAACCCTACAGGAAAAACAACCCAGTTTCTAAAATAAATAAATTGCAAAGGAGTGGGGGGTAATTTGTAGATTTAAGAAGAGACTTAAGAGACATAGCAACTAAATTCAATGTGTATACCTTGTTTGGATCCTGATTTGAACAAAACAACTGTAAATAGAGACAGTTGGGGAAATGTGACTACCATCTGTTTATTAGTTTTTCATTGCTGTGTAACAACTTCAAACCTTAGCATCTTAAAACAATAAACATTTACCATCTTGGTTTCTGAAGGTCAAAGTCATGCTCAGGGACTCCCAAGGGTGCATTCATCTCAAGGCTTCATGAGAAGGATCCACTTTCTACATGGTGGTTTCAAGAATCAGTATCTTTCTGGCCTTAGTTCACCTCTGTTGACTGGAGGCCTCTCTTAGCTTCTTGCTACAGAGGCTTCTCCACAGGGCATTTCACAACATGTTGACCCAGCTTCCATGAGAGGGAAGAAGGAAGAGACTGGGAGAGGGAGACAAGGTAGAAGCCATTGTCTTTTTATAACCTAATCTGAGAAGTAACATCCCAACATATTAACAGTGGTATGACTAAGAATTATAGCAAGTTTAGATATAATAAAAATGACAGTTAAGGTTTCATTTTTTTATGGTCAAGTCGTACTCCATTGTATGTATGTATCACCACTTTTTCATCCACTCATATATTGATGGGCACCTGGCAGGTTTTCAGATCTTGGCTATTGTAAATAACACTACAGTGAACACAGGAGTGCATATATTCTTTCAAATTAATGTTTCATGTTTCTTCAGATAAATCCTCAGAAGTGAAATCACTGGGTCATGAGGCAGTTCCATTTTTAATTTTTTGAAGAAACTCCACGATGTTTTCCATAGTGGTTGCACCAATCTGCATTCCCACCAACAGTGTGTGAGGGTTCCCTTTTCTCTACATCCTCACCAGCACCTATCATTTGTGGATTTATTTTTATTCATTTTTATTTTATTTGATTGATTATGCTGTTACAGTTGTCCTACTTTTTCTCCCCTTTATTCCCTTGCACTCTGCACCCACCCGTCTCTCCAACGTCCTCTGCCCACCGCACCCTTAGTTCATGTCCATGGGTCATGCATATAAGTTCTTTGACTTCTCCATTTCCTATACTATTCTTAACTTCCCCCTGTCTATTTTGTACCTACTAATTATGCTTCTTATTCCCTGTACCTTCCCCCATTCTCCCCATCCCCACTGATAGCCCTCCATGTGATCTCCATTTCTGTGATTCTGTTCCTATTCCAGTTGTTTGCTTAGTTTACTTTTGTTTTTACTCTTTTAGGTTCAGTTGTTGATAATTGTGAGTTTGTTGTCATTTTACTCTTCATAGTTTTTGGTCTTCTTTTTTTTTTAGATAAGTCCTTTTAACATTTCATACAGTGAGGGCTTGGTGATGATAAACTCCTTTAACTTGACCTTATCTGGGAAGCACTTTATCTGCCCTTCCATTCTAAATGATAGTTTTGCTGGATAGAGCAATCTTAGATGTAGGTCCTTGCGTTTCAAGACTTTGAAAGGCAAGTTTCTCTCCATCCCCTTCTTGCCTGTAAGGTTTCTTTTGAGAAATCAGCTGATAGTCTTATGGGAACTCCTTTGTGGTGGTCTCCTTTTCTCTCGATGCTTTTAAAATTCTCTCCTTATATTTAATCTTGGGTAACTTAATGATGATGTGTCTTGCTGTGTTCCTCCTTGTCTAACTTCTTCGGGACTCTCTGAGTGTCCTGGACTTGCGTGTCTAGTTCCTTCATCAGATTGGGAGAGTTTTCCTTCATTATTTGTTCAAATAAGTTTTCAGTTTCTTGCTCTTCCTCTTCTCCTTCTGGTACCCCTATGATTCGGCTGTTGGAAGGGTTAAAATTGTCCCAGAGGTTCCTAAGCCTCTCCTCATTTTTTTGAATTCTTTTTATTTGTTTTTAAAAATTTTTAAATATATTTTATTGGTTATCCCATTACAGTTGTCCCATTTCCCCCTTCATTCCCCTCCACCCTGCACACCCCCTCCCACCCACACTCCCCCTCTTTAGTTCATGTCCATGTGTTATAAGCTCTTTAGCTTCTACATTTCCCACACTACTCTTGCCCTCTCCCTGTCTATTTTCTCCCCATTGTCTATGCTACTTATTTTCTGTACCTTCTCC
>PVKM010039949.1:0-13594 GCA_004027735.1 Carollia perspicillata | reverse complement strand
CTGGAGCTTGCTTATACTGGTACTGCTAATGCAGAAATGAAAGGCTACATGATGCAAGCAGGGAGTTACAGAAGTGGAATGTGGAAGTTATCTGAAACCCAGAAGTGAGAGGTAGGGCTGAAGCTAGGCTAGCCACAGGGTGGCAAGGCATGGCATGTTATTTTCTATGACAAGAGAACAAGAGATACTTTAAAAACAAACAGAGCAAAACCTGGTTACAACAGTGCAATAGCTTTAGTAATAGTGATAGGTGCCAGGCATTGTTTTTGGTGAGGTATCTTTTCAAAATCTCTAAACCCTCGCCTTAAGTCCCCTATATCTACATAGTCCTGGGACAATCGGATACATGCAGACAATCTGACATGTGGATAAGTGTTGTGGAATTTTCTTTTCAGATCTCTTACCAGTAGATTAAATTGAAAAAAATTAGCATAAAAATTTCACATGTAATTTTAGGTCAGATTATGGCATACAGAAGCTAAAAATTCCCTGTTAGGCCCATGTTCCAATCTTTGAAACAACCTATAGGTCAATAAGGGTGGCTAACAAGTGTTTCTGTTCTGACTTTCCTCTTGTTTCTTTTCTGAGATTTAAAAGAAATCTTCACCTAAGTGCTCTGGCCAGCAGAGCGGTCAACAGGGACTCGGCCACCTGTCTGAAGCAAATGGGTGAGGGGGACAAGAGGCGCAAAGAATGGCAGCAAGACAATAAGTTCTGATCAAGCTGCAAAATTTTATTTTCGGGCAAAGACTTATAAAAGGGGGGGAAGGGGAAGCGTATCGCTACTTGATTGGTGAGGGGTACACAAAGGAGCGCGTCTTGATAGGTTACTGCCTGCATGCCGGGGTACGTGTCCTATACTCTGATTGGTAGCCTGTGTTCGTACTCTGCGCATGCTCTTGGCAGGGGCTGGGCTAGCTGTAACTGGCAACAACAGGAAGACCAACCGCAGTGTCTTGTAGTTTCTGAGGAGTGTAAACCCCCGAGCTGATTGCATCAGCCGAAAGGCCAGATTCTGCCCAGCCCAGGTTCCCGACACCTAAGGATATGTTTATTAGTTTTAGAGAGAGAGAGAAATATTGATGTGAGAGAAAAACATAGATTACCTCTTGTACATGCATGAATTGGGGGATTGAACGCACAACCTAGGTAGCTACTGGAAATCAAATCTGCAACCCTTTGGTGTACAGAATGATACTCCAACCAACTGAGCCACCCAGCTGGGACTCTTTTCTGAGTTTTCTGATGCAGTTTTCTGGGCATTCTGTTCTATTCCCTGATAGTATCTTTATATGAATTTTGTATTTCAGATTATTCTGAAATTGATTACTTACATATTCTTATAGGATGTAAAACAGAAATAATGGTCATTTGTAAATCTCCAGGTTGGTATTTTTACTTTTTTCTGAAAAATACTGAACCTCTGTATGACTTCCTTCAACCCTACCCTTTTCTTTGAGACCTTCCATTCCCCTTCAGCATCAACCTCTGTCTTTTCTGCTACACATATATGTATTTGATCATAAATCAAGATCCCTCTGATGATAGTGGCTCTTATCCTAATTAGCCTGATCTTTCATACCTACTAACATCTATTTCCAATTAATTCTCTTATTTTTGCACATTTTACTTTTGGTGTCTCTGCAAATCAGTACTTACCCCAGGACAGCTTTTAAAAGTACGTGTTTTCTTTTTAATTTCAAGGTGTCTAACTTTATTTCCTTTCTTCAAATTGAGAAACATTTATGTTTTTACAACTGAAAACCATTTTTACTTAATTGACAGAGCAGTTCTGTTCTGTGGGTTTTTTTTTTTTTTCAGTTTATTACAGAGCCGAGAGTTTAGAATCAGGAGTGTCTCAGAGGGTTTCCTGCCCAATAGCCTCCCACCCCCATTCACTAGCTCCATACACACCAGCTTTCACAAATGGCCTAGACTGTTATAGAAGCAGTACTTTCTCTCTGCCTTTCCTGTGTTTTGGAAGACTATAGTTTTAGTGTCTTTATTCCTTTTCTCAGGAAGATATGGGAGGTCAGAGTATTTTTCTGTCTCTTAGTATTTAACTTTTGCACCCAATTAAGTGCTCAGCAGCAGACTCACGAATAAGGAAAACCCGATAGCTACAAGGAGAGACATGAGAAGAAAAGGGCAGAAAAGGAAGTTCTGACTAGTGAATTGTCAGGGCATATCACTTAGCTAAAGTGGCACTACTCAAGAGGAAGCTTTGCCTCCTCAGAAAGGTCTTCCTAGAATTTCCTCATGAAGATCACTTCAGATAAATGTAGATTTCATCAGAATGAATAACTGTGCCTTTGAATGGGTACTTGCTGAAAATGGATTTGTTTTGCATATCCATTCCTTTTAGGTTAACATAAAATAATGCTTAGGTGTTTTGGAATGCAGTTTGGAAAGAAAATCACTGCATTTAAGTTAACAAGAACAACATGCTATATTTTACAATGTTTACTTAGTCAAAGTGGAAAACACTTCAGCTGTCTGCAATGAACACTAATTACTTTTGCATTCGCATGACAAGTAAGCTGAGCCTGGAGGAACCAGGCCCCTCAGCCTTGCTGTTAATAGGATGATGACTCCACTTTTCTGAATTGATAGTTTGTTAGTGTTTGAATAAACCATAGAGCTTTAATTTTTATTATAGGATGGCTTTTTGTAATGGCTTGCATTTTGGCTTGCATTGGGAAAGGTTTTAGGTCTTTCCCAATAGCTATAATTCTTTCATCTCTGCTGTTACTATTCCTTTGCTCTTTAAAAAAATCTTACTGGTTAAACTGCCATAACAAATAAATCCCCAAATGTATAATGGCTCCCACAGGAGATCTGATGTTGCTCATGGCCAAGGCTGGTGGTAGTGGTTAGTAGGTGGATTTCTCCATACAGTGATTTTCCTTTCAACTCCTGTGATGCTGTATGCTGGTTAAAACTTGCAACTAGCGGCAAAGTGTATTTGCCATTAAAGGTCCTGCTCGGGAGTGGTGCATACCATTTGCACCTGGGTTCCTTTGGAGAAAACTAGGTTGTTTTGTGACTGTAGGTATTTAGCCAGTTTTTATTAAGAAAAAGAGTGGAGGAAATTAGACATTGAGGTTAATAAACTGGGGAGCATAGCCCGCTTCCTTGGCCGGGAAGCTATTGTATTTATAGCCTCATTCACACACTCCAGGGGACTGCCGCTGAGCAGGCTTAATCCTGGGAGCACAGGAAATCTCCTCAGGAGCAGAGTCTGCTCTCTAGTACCAGCCTGTTGGCAAGAAGCAGGCGGAAGTAAGCACACGTGCATTAGGGGTCAAAATAGTGCCAGGGAGGTGCTTGGCCATAAAGGCCTGCCAGTCTAACTAGGGGGTGGATCTATCAAAAGCCTGCAGAAGCTTGGGAAATTGATTGGTTATTTCAAAAAAGTTCCTGGTTAGCCCTTGGTCCGTGTGGCGCAGTTGGTTGAAGCAGCAGCAGCTCATAAACCAAAAGGTTGCAGATTCTATTCCCAGTCAGGGCGCATGCAAGAGGGTACCGATCTATGTTCATCTCTCACATCAATGTTTCTCTCCCCCACTCATTCACTCTCTTTCTCTCCCTCCCCTCCTATCTCTCTAAAATCAATAAGCATGTCCTTGGGTAAGAATTCAGAAAGAGCTCCTAGTTATAATCTCAGGGGAACAAAGCGAGCTCCCTCTCTCTCTCCCTCCCTCCCTTAATTGCACTGGCCCTGTTCACGCACTGTCTCACCCAGGAGCATGCAATCACCTGTGGTGATTGCCACAGTGGGGTGGAGTTGATTAAATGGTAATAAAAATTAAATTAAAAAAATTTAGTAAAAGTCAAAAGGTGCTTTTGAAGTCTTCTCACTTCCTCTTTCAGACTTCAACCATTTTCCTGCCAATCTCGAAAATATAGGTAACTGTATAGATGATTTATTGGTGTGTCAGGAGTTGATAATGAACTTTAATTGAATTTGTATTAGGGATATCTGAGGTATAGACCATTTTAACTTAAAAGAATGAGTACTCTTTCAACAATTAACATTATTATTTAAATATGTGCCAGAGACTAAGTCTAAGAAGTAGAGTTTATTAGCCCTAAAGACTGCTTTAGACCCTCTCAAGAAAAAAAAAAAAGAATAAAGGGAAGCCTAGACAAGATTTAACTTATTTCAGATAACTTAACTGCAGACAGAAAAATGTCAGCACTGTTTAATAAAATCAAGCAGCCAAAATATAAAATTGAAATTACACAATATCAAATTAGGCATTTAGTGTTCTTTGTGATTATCGCTTTGGGTTTACGAAGCTGCTTGTGTCTTTGCACTGGTAGTTTTAAAAATTATATTTGAGATTATTTTTACTATTTCTTTAATTTTTCTGCTTTATTTTCTCTCTCTCTTTTGGGACTCTAATTGCGTATTTGTGAGACTACTTGACATTATTTTCCATGTCACAGAAGTTCTATTCATTTTTTTCACAATTTTTTTCTTTCTTCAGTTAAATTTGGATAGTTTTTATCAATCTGCCTGTTACAGAACAGACACACACAGGGACCCAGACTCTAGAGGATGGTATACTAATACCATCTGGACCACCTACCTACTGGGCTTGACTGTCACCAATTGGAAAGACATCTCTCAATGCCAGAGATTTGTGAAAAGGAAAGGAAATGTTTATTTAAGGCTATACAGACTTAAAGTAGTGACCTAACATCTTCATTAAAACATCAAAGTCCTTTAAGATACCCACAGATGCACTCAGCAGCTCCTGTCTCCCCTCTGCCCTAATTCAGGGTACCTTAACTCAGGGAAAGAGCACATGTCTGTGTTTCCAGGCCATCCAGGCAGGATCTCTAATTAATCCAAATCCATGTGGCACCTTCTCACAGTCTACTGGCAAGAGTTCTTTGTACCCATTTTTTCCAGGCAAAGTCTCTTCTTTCTTCACCAAAGTTGCAAAGGGGTCTGCACTCTGGCAAAGCCTTGTGGTTCCCCCCCTTCACGTGGCTGCAGGGGTCCCCACTCTGCCAGAAGCATGTGGCTTTCTCCTTGCACTGCTGCAGCCACGTGGTTCACTCCCCTTACATGGCTGCCATGTCTGGGTTTAAATCCCCACGCTAATCTTCCTCTGTATCCCCATTTCTGACTCCTCCTACAATCAGTTACACCTGCCAGCAACCTGTATTATTTCAAGTTTACTGGGCTGCCATTGTGAGTCTGGGCAGGTATGGCCCCATATCCTGGAGCCAATCTTCTCCAAGCTCCCACGCAGGTGCTGTAACTTGGGGGACCTGCCCCCCACTTACATCTTGGGGGGAAGTGACTTCCATCCCCCTGGCTCCAAGCATGGCCACAGCTACTTAACGTATCCAAGTGACCTGCCAACAGCTATAGATGTGTTACATGACCATTCCAGGGATTAGCTGCAAGGCTGTGGCTGTACGAAACAGCCCTGCATGTTCCTGCTCCATGTGTCCCTTCCCCCAACTCATACCTGTTGGGTAAGGGGTGAGGACATCTTATATGTCTCTCCAATATTTCCTAGACACCTTGAGTTCTGGACTCCATTCCAAATCCTTTTTTGGGGCCCCCATCTTGCCTGCACCCTGTATCATGCCTTCGAGTTTAATGATCTTTCCCTCTGGTCTTCCATTTGCACTTAAAATACCTGCAAGAAGTAATTCATTTATTTTCAGTTTTTGAATTTGCATTTTATTTTTTAATATTTCTGGTTCTCTTTTGAGATCCCTCAGCTGTTCCCTTAGCATATCTATCTTTTCCCTTAAATCCTTGAATATATTTATAATAGTTTTTTAAAATGCCTTTATCTGCTCATTTTCACACTCATGTCATCTCTAGAATTGTTTTTGTCAACTGTGTTTCTCCTCTTGTTTTAGGTCACAGTTTCTGCCTGTTGGTCTTTTCATTGCATTTATTATTATACACTGTTTGCTGTGGATGCTACACTGAGAATCCTGACTGTGTTATCTTCATTTAATAATGGCTGGGTCTTACTCTGCATGGCAGTAAATTTAATGGAGGCTCGACTTGAACTTGTCAAGGATTGATTCTGGCTTTTGTTAGGGCAGTTTTGGAGTAGCATTTGCTTTAGGATGAGAGTGGCTCTCTTCATAAGATTCATCCTTATTAGGCCCTCAATTACATGCTCAAGGTTTTTCCACTGTGGCTTTTGAGAACTCCCACATCTTACAGCACTATGGAACCTTCAGGATTTCTTTTCAGACACTGAACCCCAGTAGTTGATTTTGCGCAGTGCCGTATGGAGTATTGCCTGCATGTGCGTGCATAGCTTCATATTTAGCTTAAGACCCAAGGGGACTCTTTTGAGGATTTCTGTGTAGTTTCTTTCTCTTCAGTTTTCAGTGTCACAAATGCCAGTCTTCTCAGTAGCCTGGAACTCTAACTCTGTCCTCTGCCTAGCCAGGCTACTCTTGTGTGGTGGTCCTTTCTGTCTCTGTGATAAGCTTTGGAGAGTGAGTGCCCCAAGGCAGAAAGCCAAGATGAATGTAGCACTCAGTTCACATATTTTCTTGCTCTGCAGTATCACAGCCAGGTGCCATCCACTGTGCAATGACAGAAAACAGCTGTTTTACATAGTTTTTTTTATCCAGTTTTATAGTTATTTACAATGGAAGTTTTAAGTCTATTACCCATTAGACCATTATAACCCAAACTGGAAGGTGCTTATGTACTTTTTCAAACACCTGCATTTGTGTCAAGTCCTTTTTATTAAGTGTCTTCTACTCCTAGAATGTTCTTGCCTCTGTGTCTTTCTTTGGCTGGCCTTATTAGCATTCACATCTCAGTTCCAGTGTCACCTGTGATCTCTGGATCTAAAGTACCATGAGCCTCTCTTGTAAGTCTCCTTTTCAGTGCAATGTTTTATTTTCTTCATAACCTTCATCATAGCCTGCGGGTATCTAATTTGTTTATGTGTGTGCTCGTTCCTTATCTCCCCTTTCTCACCACAATGTAAACTCCTTGAGAGCTGTGACGTCATCAGTCCTGTTGACTACGCTGCACGCCCAGAGGGAGTACACTGACTGGCATGAAACAATGCTTAAAGAATGCAGGTTAAATGAAGAGAGAAGAGAGTCACTAAGGTGCTTAAACCCTGGACGCACCAGGTCTCTGGGAAATTATACTGGCTGGTGTGCTGTGCAACTGCTCATCTGAAGTAGGTTTAGGTTTCAAATATCCGAATAGGTTATTTCAACCTGAGTCTTCTGAGAGTAAACCCTTGTATCTGGCATGGGGAAAATGTGCTTATCTTATTTTGAAAAAATTGAACATCAAATACCTATCCCCAGTGAATGTAGTTCTATTTTATTTAGTAGTTCACATTTTAATAATGTTCTGATATAAACATAAAATATATTAGAAAACCACATTGTATAACTGACATATTAGGAGAAATTTTGTGAAAACTTCCACATGATTTAATGATTATTTCTGCACTTTGAATGAATATTTGGCAATTAACTAATATTTGAAAAAATTAGTTTTGTTCCTAAAACTTTTTAAAGTTCGAAGAATAAAGACAAAAGATGTAGCAATATTTTAAAAGACATCTGAAAGTGTATACTCCTTGCCATTATACATTTTAAGTTATTTTTATTTTTAGCTTTTTAAAATTTATTTATTTTTAGAGACGGGAAAGGAGGGAGAGGAAAGCTTCAATGTGTGGCTGCCTCTTTCACGCCCCTACTGGGGGCCTGGCCCACACCTCATACATGTGTGTCTGCTGGGAATCCAACTGGGGACCCTTTGGTTCGCAGGCCTGCACTCAATCCACTGAGCCACACCAGCCAGGCCCATTTTAAATTTTTTATCCATTGAACCTATACATATATTACTCTTTTGGAAATTTACAGATATTTCCTTTTTTTATATGTCTGATCATTTCAATATTCTTGCCCAGTGAGATTATTTTCCCGTTTTAAATAATTTGTACACCTGTAAAGTCACAAATATTTCTTTCAAATTTACAATACTTATTTCAGTCTTTTAGTACTAAACACTCACAATGAATAAAAATCAAATAATGATAAGTAATTTTAGCACATGTCATATATTTGTCTTAAATGTAAATAAAGAAGATATTGGAAAAAACTTTGTCACATGGTAGATCTCAAAATGATAGGAATATGCAACAATATTAGAATATATAGAGAACTGTTCCACTGAAGATTCTAACCCATAATTTTTCTTGTAGTAGATTTCACATTTGAGAAATACACGTTTCAAGGCAATAAAATGAAAGAGTTGGTAAACAGCTATGTAAACCAGTGATATGCAAATGAAAGACCATAGGCACAATTTTGCCTTTGTGCTATGTATTAAATGCCTTGGAGATCAACGAGTGTTTTGTAGCATCTGCTGAAAACTGGTGCACTATACTTGAGACATACTGAAGAAATTGGAGCAGTGTTTTCAGCACTGTTCTGTGCCTTGATGAGAAACAACAAGAGCCACAGTATAATATGCATGCCAGGATAACATGATGGCTTTAAGGGGTTTGAAAATATTGATAGGAGCTGTTCTTGATGTGTTTAGTGAAGCAAAATCTTAAAAGTTTTAATGTGGAGGCATTGAGATAGTGTATAGATTCTCCTCACAGCGTGCTGAGACAGGACCAGATGTGCTTATGGAACAAGTTTCCTTAATACAAGTTGCATGGAAAACAGTTTTCAGAATGTAGATCTTTATTTCATGAAACATCCATTTTAATAAGATATAAACAGAGTCAGATTTGGCAGTGATTCAGCAAATTAGAGCTAACTTTGCTTTCAGTAGGGACCTAGCACAAAGAACACTAGAATGGAGGTTTTATTACGAATTTTACATGCTTTGCCCATCATCTTTTTAAAAAAAAAATACAGTAGTTGCTTCTTTTTCTGAGATTTCATCTAGAACAAGAACTAGTTTATCTCAGTTTAATAGATACAAGTCTCATTAGAGAGGCCAAAATGTGTGCACGTGGCATAAAAGAGACATATGGAGAATTTTTAATTTAGATGTCCTTCAGTCACACTGAGAAATATGTCCACTCCCATTTATTTATCATGAAGTGACAGGTCTGTATTTGAGAAAGTGGAATCATACTTGTAAGTATATTACAGACATAAACCCACCACCTAGTAAATATTCTGTAGTGCCTGGTAGCTGATGAAACATGCCTACACGACCTTCATGGTGGAAAGATGGGAAATCGTTGGTGCTATGTCAATTTCCACCTGTAACTTCTTCCTCCAGATCATCTCTTAGGAAACTGTGCAGAAATGCCAAGGTTCTCTGGTTCAGAAGCACAAGTAGGGTTATTAATTAGCCTTTTGGTCTTTCTTTGCTAAATTGTCTTGATTGGATAATTATAGGTAAGATATTCAATGAAGCCTCCCAAGAAGTGTTGTATGAGTACGATCTTGTAGAACGGAGGGCAGCAATCACATGGGTATGCAGAACAGCATTCCACACCAAGAAAATGGAAAGTGCAAAGGTCTTGAACGTAGTAAATGCCATTGACTTTAGATTCTTCGATATTTGTTCATTGATTCATTTTTGTTCATTTTTTCATTCATGCAGTCATCTGCTTATCATTTAACAACTCTTGAGCACTTATTATTTACAAAGCTTTGAGTTAAGTACTAGAAGAAACTAAGGTCAACATGCGTACTTATTTTACTCAATTATTATACATGAACCTTTAGTCTTAAAAATAAGAAAAACATGAATAAAACTACCTAAAATACTTGTAGACCTCTTGCTTAGCTTACTCTGCTCCAACCACAGCAGTCTCTGTGCTGTCCCTAGAACACAGTCTTGCTTCAGACCTTTGCACTGTTCCCTCTATCTTAAATTCTATTTCCCCAGAGAGCCATGTGGTTAATATTTTAACTGCCTTTGGGATACTATTTTAAAAATCTCATCTAAAATGTTACCTTGTAATATTTATTTTCTCCTTTTGCTTTATTATAACTATTATGTCATACTAAGCACTTATCATCTAACAGAATATATATCATCTTTATTTTGTTCCTTGTCTGTCTCCCTTTGTAGGAATGTTAGCTCCATGAGGGTGGAACTTCTTTCTTCACTTATTTCTCTTTCTCTGCTACCTAAAACACTTCCTAGTATATAGGAGGTTCTCTATGAGGATCTATGGTTGAGTGGGTAAATAAATTATGTATAAAATGCAAATGCAAAGCACTGTGCAAAGTACACTGTTAATTGTGTGAAAGGCGGGGAAAATAAGGTGCATGTATGTGCTTGTATGCACATAAAACATCCCTGAAAAGGATCACAAGAAAGCAAATCACTGATTGCTGAAGGGAGGAGGAACAGGGTGGCTGGGCAGAGAGATTGTTCGCTATGGTTTTAAATACATTTCAACTGAACTGCATGAATTATCTCTTTGAAATATTAGTTGTATTTAAAACTTCAAACAGTAATTTCAAAAGCAAGTAGGTAGAAAGTGACAATTGCAGAGAAAAAGTGAGTGAAGTGCTGTGTGGCTCCCAGTAGGGTGGGTGCGGTGTGTGGATGTGAGTGTGATGCTGGAGGAAATGCATTTCCTGAAGAGAACAGCATGCGCTATCCAGATGCTGAAAAACAGGCCACAGTTCTGTGAACAGATGTAGTTTTGAAATCGAGTATGTAAAAAACTGGAAAAAATGTGTTGATAATTTGGAACAAAATTATGAATACTTCAATCTCCAAATTAAGGAGTTTGTCTTGAATTTGTTAAATAACTTAATTCCTAATAATAACAACATGGTGTATAACCTAGAATTTTGTGGTAATGTTAAGCTAAAAACATACAAAAGTGTACATAGATTACTTAAAAGATAGGTCGAGATAAGGCTATATGGAGGGGAGGGTATGAGAAAGAGATAAATCATGTATTAATAAACATCTATTTTTTCCAGATCTGTATTTATCTTACAAAAGTTAGTATACATATTCACTCTAAGAGTATCCAATCCATATGACATAGAGTAAAATTCGGTTGTCATTTTCAATCATTTTCTCAGATGTAAACATGTCCTTGTAGGTACATGTTCAGATATTTTTCTCTGAACATACGTATTCCTTTTAAAAATGAGATCTATCCCTGGATGGCTCAGTAAATTGGAGCACTGTACTGTAAACCGAAAGGTCGTGGGTTTGATTCTCAGTCAGGGCACATGCCTGGGTTGCGAGTTTGGTCCCAGGTTGGAGCCATACAGGAGGCAACCAATGGATATTTCTTCTCTTTCTTCCTTCTACTCTCTCTGAAATAATAAAAAAATGCCCCATCTCCTTGTGTGGTTATTTAAGAAGATAATAATGAGATCCATATTGTGCATATTGTTTTGCAATTTAATTTATTGCATTGTCATTATTCCATATCAATTTATATAGGGCTAAAGCATTCCTTTTGTAATATATAATGTTCCATTGGGGATTATATCATAATTATTTAACCAGTTAAGTATAAATGAATATTGATATTTTTCTATACTTTTATTTCTTAAAGACAATATTTTCAATTAAAAAAGATCTTCAGACATTGCTTGACTTTTGTTGCTATTGCCTTTGCATTCTTATTTTGTTTTGTTTTCATGAAGTTGGTAGATGACAGTACTTGAAAGGTAACCTCTATTGTTATTTATCAACTTAGAAAGTCTAATAATGTTAGAGAAGACTGAAAATCTAATTATGTATTTATTGTGGTATAGCACACCTCCCCAAAATGTAGGGTCTTGAAAACACTTGTTATTTTTTCTCTGGTTATGTGGATTGACTGGGCACTGATGGGTTGCTTTCCCTTGGGGTTGTTCATACTGTGCAGGTACATGGTGCCTGTGGCTGTCGTCATCGGAAGGATCACCTGGGCTGGTGTCTCAGATGAGTTGTCC
This sequence comes from Carollia perspicillata, assembly GCA_004027735.1. Classification (NCBI taxonomy): domain Eukaryota; kingdom Metazoa; phylum Chordata; class Mammalia; order Chiroptera; family Phyllostomidae; genus Carollia; species Carollia perspicillata. The sequence goes on along the minus strand of PVKM010039949.1, from coordinate 1,681 downwards.
ATCCACTTGTCAGGGGCCTCAGTGCTCCTTGCCTTCATACCATTCATTTCCTCTTCATGTGGATTGAGCTTCTTAAAGAGTGGTAGCCAAGTGGTTGTGCTTCATACAAGATAGCCAGCCTCTAAGAAGCAGGAAGCAGAAATTGCCAGGCCAGTTAAAGGTTATACTCCAAATTGGCACAGCTTTATTACATCTGCCATATTATGTCAGTTGAAGTAGTAATAGGGCCTACCCAAGTTTAAAGAAGTGAAGATTCTAATTCTTAATGGAAAAGTGGCGGGGTCACATTGCAGAGAACCCTGTGAAGTGAGAGGGAGATAGTATAGTGACTTTTTGGAAAATGCTATCTGCCATAGTATGTTACATGTGTTATCTCTTAGGATAAAAAGCCACCTGTGTTACCCAATTGTATTATGGCTACAAAATGAACCAGGCACCAATTGTTTATTCTGTAATTTTATTATTCATGCTCAAATTTCTCATGTATACAAGGTGTATAAATGAAATACATTTTCATTAAATATTTATGAAGCATGACTATGCTCTGGTACTTGCATGTACAGAGATAAATGTTACACATTTCATGTCCTCAGAATGTTTACGATCTAATAAATGAAGTAGGAAAAACAGTTATCTGAACAAGCAGTAGAGTGTTCAAAACACAAAGACAGATGTCGTTTCAGGGCAGGTTGGTACAGAAGGCGGGAGGGGACTGGTGATCAAAAGTTAATAGAGCTACCCTGGCCAGATGACTCAGTTGGTTGGAGCATTGTCCCATATACTAAAAAACTGTGGGTTCATTCCCCAGTGTGGGCACATACCTAGGCTGTGGGTTGAGTTCTGGGTTTGGATGCATATGGGAGGCAACTGATCGATATTTCTCTCTAAAATCAGTAAAATATCCTTGGGTGAGGATCAAAAAAGAAGTTAATAGTGGAGATGACAGAAGATGAGGCTTGGGAGTAAATGAGAGTCATCCCATGGTTAAAACATGGTGGGATATTTCAGCTAGAGGGAGGAAAGTCATGGTGATATGAAAGAGATGGACATTGGAGAAGTGGACAGCTTTTCATTTTAGAAAAAATGTACCATGGCATTGCTAGGGAGAATGGATTGGAGGAGTTTGAGATTAGAGAGAGCAGATTATATGAGTCTGTTTCTTGGTGAGTGATAATGGCCTATATTGAAAATGAAAGGCATGTACAGGAATGGAAATGTGAGGTGCAACATAAAAAAGGTTAGAAGGTAGAATTTATAAAATTTGTTCACTGACTGCTTGGGTGTTAGCCTGAGAAAGAGAAGGGAGGTTAGAATGACTCAAGTGCCTGGCTAGGGCACGGGGTGGATGAAAATGCTAGTCACAGAGAAGGGAGTACAGCGTAGAGGGCAGGATTAGAGGAATCTGTGTTTGAGTCACCTATGGGAAATGCATTTGGAGATGTCCTTGATTTCATTCGAGGGTCTTAAATGGGACATACAGAGTTTTGATCTATTAGCCATTAGGTAGCAACTGAGTGCATGAGCTCAATTCACTGATATGAGGGAGGACACATGGAAGAAGACTGAGCAATAAAGATGAGAGAGAGAAAGAAATAGATCCAAAAAAGAGTAAAACAGGGAAACCAGGACTGGACGAATCTGCAGGATAGGGGTTGTGAGCAGTGTAAAAACTCCAGAGTCA
>PVKM010039948.1:0-13595 GCA_004027735.1 Carollia perspicillata | reverse complement strand
AAGACAAAGAATATGTGTCCATGGCATAAAGAAAGTAGGGAGGCGTGAGCAGATGAAGTGAACCTTTTGAGTTTAATAAATAGGAGCAATATCATTGAATCCTGACTCATCGAACATGCTAAAGTTGAAATCTTTCTTACAACAGCCATACAGAATCATTTACAGAATAAATACTCCTGACCATTCGTATGTACAGAAACATCTAATTATATTTTGCTGTACAAATTAATAAGAAATAAACATTAATTTAAAATACTATTGACTTAATTGTGGTAATAGATTCAGTGTAAACCCAGAAAATTATGGGCTGTTATGTTAGCGCGTTCAATTTTAAAATAATGTGTTGACTATTAATAGCAATTTAGTCCTAGTAATAACTAGACCATGACAGAGGAATAGTAAATGCATATGAAATAATAAAAAAATATTCAAGGGATGCTGCTACAATGACTAATGAGACTTGTCCTGATTAAAAGAGATCCTACCTCACTAAAATAAAAAAATCAAAATACTTGTTTTCTATTAATATTTCCCTGTAAGATAAAAGCCAAATCAAAATAAAGTTTGTGCCTTGGCATCTTGAGTGGCACTTACTAGTTCTGGGAATAAACTTGCTTTTCTTCTCGTCACACTGATGAAGCCCTCTAGTAAGATGCATGCTCCTCTAGCATCATTACTTACATTTCCATTGGTAAGTAGCTGTTTTCTTATTTACGGTATTTACCGTATGGTCCAGTTTTGAGAATACAGCAAATGGAGCTAAATAGTGACTCACAGTTATTCTAGTTGTTTCATGTTTTTCCATTTCAGTATAACTTTGAAATCAAATAAACCAGTCAATTTTATTGCAATACATCCATATTTCTCCAAACAGCAGAAGAAAAATAAATTTTATGAGTGCAATGTCCACAAAACCATAAGTGATGCATGAGTTAGAAACCACAGAGTACGGTAAATTGAAAGTAAAATTACTTTTTACTTTGAAACCTGTAATTCATTCAAACAACATAAAACAAAGTTATAGAGGCCTGTCTAAGGAGTAAGTAGGTATAAATATGGGGAAATGGTTGGGAGGAAGGAAGGATGGAAGGCCAGAAGGGCAAATAATTGTGTTGGTTATTAAAATCACATTTACGGATACTGGTTATACCCATGAAACCAAAGTTATTCAGCAACATACAGAATGCTTAAAGACTGAATTCCTTCCTACAACCCATGTCTTGCACTCTTCCCTTTGCTCTCAAAATTTCAAAAATACCAATAATTTCTTATTTTACATTTTAAAAATTCCACTGTGTATTATTTACTAGTCTCCTCTTTTTATATGTTTCTCTGCTTTGGACCACTTTCTTTTTCTTATTTCTTTTTAAAAAGTTTTTAAACTTTATTTTTAGAAAGAAGGAAAAGGAGGAAGAAAGTGAGGGAGAGAAACATGAGTTGGTTGCCTTTCACATGCACCCCAACCAGGGACTGTGCATGTAACCCAGGCATGTGTCCTGACCAGGAATCCAACCAGAGACCTTTTGCTTTGTGGATGATGACCAACAAACTGAGCCACACCACTCAGAGCTGGACCACTTCCTAATTTTGTATAATATCCTACTGTTTTGTATTCTGTTGGGTTGTAATTGGATTACATTTCTTTGCCCATCTAACTGGCCCTCCTCACCACTAAACTGTGAGCTCCTCAGGGGCAGAGATATATTTTCTTATTTTTGTTTGTATTACCAGAGCATTAGCTTATAGCTTTCACAAAGAGTGTACATTCAGTAAGTATTTGTTTAAAAGAAACTGAACTCATTTAATTTTTATTTGACCTTTTTAAAAGATTTGCCTATTAGAGTCCACGGAATAGACCAGACTCTGTAAAATGCCATGTCCAGATCATCCTCCAGATCAAGGACATAAAAGTGCCCGGGGGGTGAAAGCTGGACATCGGCATTTTAAAAAGGCCTCCAGGTGGTTCTGCTATGCAGCCAAGGTTGGCAACCAGCATCTTGGAGCCAATTTTGGGGCCCTCTTGGTGCTTTGTGTCAAAAAAGTAAAAGGAACATTTCTGTGACTGAGTCTTGCCTCTTTGAATGTACTTCAAGTGTGAGAGACACAAATGTGATTATGCAAGGCAGAGGAATTGAAGACTTTCCCCACCCTTGACTCCTGCCAAAAGTTCCCACTCCAGGTCCTGGACAATAACCTTCTCTACTTTGTCATGGTGACTCTTAGTCTCTCTGGAACTTAAAAGAAAATTGGAAGGATATGTTTAGATTAAAAGTCATCTTTTTTCTATATGTAAAATAATTTGATAATCACTGATAATGAATATGCTTTTACTTATTAAATGAATTATCAATGACATAAATCCTGGTCCTGGAACTTAATTTTGGTCCTACTATCAATAGCTGAACACAACTTCATATTTATTAGTGCAGTGGAACATATTGCAGATAGGAAATTTTTTTAAACTGAAATGTCTCATAAGAATGTACTCAGGGAGCTGAAGTAGCCTGCAATATCCCTGTGGAAGCACTAGCCAGTATTGCTCTTCCCTCCTGTATGTGGAAGGATATTTCTTCACATGGCATGTGCCTTCTATTTGGTTAGAGACTCTTAAAACGGTGAATTGGAGTTTGGCATTAAATACAGTTATACTCAATAAACTGATTTTCAGTTATGTATATGGAAGGTAGATCATCCTATAAATATTTTTATGTGGAATTTGTAGTCATGTCCACAAAGATCTGTTGAGCAAATGCCACTGTGTTCCACAGGTGAAGGTCACCCCAGATAAACTTGAAGTTCTGTTGGAACTGATTATTTCCTGTCCTTTCTTTAACTTTCTGCCCCAGTTTAGACCTTCCAGCTCAATTGGGGGTTTCAAATCCATTATTCAAAAGAATCTACAGAAGAACAACCACATAGAATCCTGCCCCTGAGGTGAGAACCTCGTTGAGGGTAATTCACAAAGAGATGGAAAAAGACCACTCTCTCCTTTGTGCTTTGTGCATGACCAAAAGGCATCTACATTTGCTGTTGATGCTTTTTCTGAACATTAAGCTCACTTGCAGATTTTATTCTCTATTTCCCATTAGCTGAGTTATGCAATCTGGATCCTTAATGGACTTAGTCAGCGGGATAACATAACATTTCCCCACTCTGTCCTAAGTACAAGGCAAAATACAAAGATGTATTTGAGACACCTCTGCCCTTGAGGATTTTATTATCTACTTGTAGATGCAAGAAAGTCACAAAACTACTATAATTTATGACATGTCTTCTAAAGGGACTGTTCTCAGTTCAGGGCATTTTATTTGCAAGAAAGAGAAGCACACTCAAAGTTGCTCAAGTTTGGATGCAGGGCTGTTTTGCAGGAAGCCCAAGCAAAGTTAAAACACTGTCTTCCAGGAAAAGCACATGAAGACAGCCAGGAATCCTTGTCTTATCTCTTGCTATATCATCTTGCCTGCTTTATTGTTCCTCTCTTGCAGCTTCCTTTAAATCTGTTCTCTAATGGTTGCTGTATGTCAAAACTTTCTAGAAAGTACCACAAATGCTAGCTTGGCTAATATCATATTCAAACATATCTTAAAGGGGCAGATAGCTTCTCTATCATCATTATCAACAGCATCACCACCACCATAATCATCACTATGAACTAGCTACTGCACCAAGAGATTTCCCTTCATTATCTAGCTTTACTATGACCCTGTAAAGAAAATTAGAAAAAAAAAAAAAGAAAAGAAAAAGGACAAGAGCAAAAGGATTTATAGAAGAAAAGTAAATAGTTTGACTATTACCACATTACAAAGTTTCTTCAGAGCATTCATTCTAGCAGGGTTGTATGTGGACATGGATCTTTTGTATTTGCAGTTTGAGGACAGATCTTCCACTCCACCTGAATCCACAGGAACATACCATTGTTCTTTAATTTCTTGCCAGCTGAGCCCAAATTAATTCTTAAGTCTCTTACTTAGAAAAAAAATATTGAGTGAGGTTGAAATGAATTTGAAGACCTCAAAAATATTCAAAATTTAAAAATGTTCAGCTGAAAGTATTTTTTACACTTTTAATTGCACTGTGATGGCCATTGAGATTATAGGTCCTATATATAAATACATAACCAAGAGATAGTGAATATCACTTGACTTTAAGATGTTGATGGACCACCAATAAGATGTCAGAAGAGGCCATTTTAGTTTAGATCCTTTTGAATTATTTATCTGAAAACTGTAATAGAGCTTTCAGAGAGAGATTCTATATATCCATGTGGAATAAGAAAATTGACTTAAATGGAATAACCAGACAGGAATCTTCCATAATTTGTCAGGAAAGCATAAAGAATTAGTTAAGCAGAGAATGACTGAGGGGGAGAAAATTAGATGAGGTCAATCTACATTACAACAGCCCCTTCAAAAGAGCTGAAATTAAGGAAACCCGATAGTACCAACTGACATGGCACAACTGAAATTCTCATATACTGCTGGTAAAAGTGTAAATTTGTACAAACAATATGGAAAACTGTTCATGCCGACATATGTATATGCTGTGACCCAGCAATTCTACTACTGAACTTATATATTCAACAGAAATGTGAACATATTTAACATGAAGACATATGTGGGGATATTCATACCAGCTCTATTCGTTATAGCTCAATTGGAAGGTTCCCAAGTGTCCATTTTTAGTGAAATAGACAATTAAAGCACAGTATGGCACATAAAGTGATACAACACTGCAATGAGAAAGAATGAACTCAAGTGCATCTAACAAAATGAATGAACCTCACAAACATAATATTGAACTAGAGAAGCCAGATACAAGAGACTATACACATCATGATTCCATTCATATAAAGCTTCAAAATGGACAAAAGTGATCTACTGACTGCTAGAGACCCTCTTGTTGGAGAGGCCATCTGGGGGGCTCTATTGGACAGTCCTGATGAGCCCAGACATTCAGTCATCTTTGTCAAGCTACAAAACATGTGAGCCAATGTCTTGCTCCTTCTAGAACAGTGCATCTCCCAGTTTAATGCTGCTGACTGTCCTCTGTCAATGTCTTATATGAAAGAAGATGCCCAGATAAACAAAACTGTGAGCCTCAGTAAAATGGTGGTTGTTTTAAATTACTAAAGTGTGAGCAGTTTATTAGGCAGTAAAGTATGACTAGAACACCTCCCAGTTCATCAGGGTGGAAATCTCCTCGTTTTCTCATCTGTATTCTTTCCCCTTCACACTTCAATAGAGATAGCATGCCTATGGTTAAGAACATGGATGTTGGATCCAGACATCCTAAGTTCAAAGTTCCACTCAGCCAATTATTACCAGAGCGGCTTCAGTCTAGTGACTCAGTTGCTCTCTCAGTCAGCTCTTATGAAAAATGGAGATATGAGATAATCTATTATTAAAAGGCTTAAATACATGTGTAAATAAAAGCCTAATGTCTTAAGGAGCTAAGAAATTGATGAATGCCACTTTCTGATAACTATTTTGTATACTGAAAATATAAAATACAAACCCCCTCAGTCAACAAGCCCTGTAGGTTACATCCCCACCATCTCCCTCCCACCAATATTCTTCTTTCTATTTAAGGCTGTCACCATCCAGTAAGGTTACTCAGGATTCTCATGCAGGCCTTTGCAATTACCTTCAAATTTATCTTCCACCTTTTACCCCTCTTTTGGCATCATATACCTTACAGTGTTACCATACTAATTTTCCTGAAACAAAATTTTAAACTCAGCATTTAAGGCCTTCCATACATGATCCTAGTTTTTATTGCCCTAATCTTTTTTATTAGGTCATCCTTCCTCTCTTCAGGACTGTCCCTCATAGCAATAACTCCATAGGAATGAATCTGAACTTCTTTTGTGACAGTTGCTTTAAAAACTACATATTACAGTAATTTGCAATTTTCTGAACCTCCCTAACACAATGCAAAGCCATAAGCTCTAGCCAAAGGACTTGCACCCAGTGGGAATTTAATAAATATTTGTTGAATTGCACCAAAAGGCTAGAAGTGAGAAAAATTTAGTGAAAGAAAAAAAATAACAGGGGCTTAGCAAAACTTTGCACATCAAACAAAATTTTTGTGTGTCTAATCCATTTTTAAAAGTATTTGCATCTCAATTGATGAGAAATCACATCTATTTTTATAAACCTCTAAGAAAAGATATTTTACTGCTTCTTTTAGTAATATATCCCAGTGCATAATAAGCTCCAATGCCAGAATAATCTTATTTCTCTCTAACCTAAATCCTCCATGTTGCAGACTGAGCTATTTCTCATAGATTTTTTTTCAAGTGAAGATAAAGAAATAATACAGTGGTCACTTAGAATTTTCTGCCTATTTACCTTTTGCAATTAAATGCTCCTCCCTCCATCTATATGGTGATTCAGAGGCATAATCTTATCATCATCATTCATGAGTTTAAAGTGACTGCCTCTAGAGTAGTTGCTTGACCCAAGTTGGTCCAATGAATCTTTTCTCCAAGCTTTTCTCTTCCCTGAGATCACAAAGAGGACTTGAGATCATCAGCCTTTTTCCAGTGATAAGTTTCATAAGCTATTATGAAATAATACTTAATGCTGTGGGGAGGAAGGCAAGTCTGGAAGGACAGAGAAGAAAGTTCACATATAAGAGCTGGAGAGAGAACCCAGAGAGAATAAAGGAGCCTCGTTTCAGTCATTCCCAAGACCCATTTGCAGCCTTGCATTTCTGAGCCTTAGTAGCTCAACTCCCCTTTGGGTTCCTTCAACTACAAAGGTGCATGTTAGTTTTAGCTACATTTTCTTATGTTTCTGTCATTTGCAAAAAAAGCCCAAAATCCCCAAAAAACCTTTTACAAGCAATTCTCCATCTTATATGTGCTTTAATCAATCAGCAAGTGTTTACTTTTTATAGCATGTTGGATATAGATGGTAGAAAAATTATACCAAGTCACCTCGTATCTTTTTCTTTTCCAAGATAAATTAACTCAGTCTCCTTTGCCCTTACAGAAATAATGCTTTTGTGTCTCCTTACTCATTACCACTGACAGTTTCGTAGCCACCTTCATCTTTTCTGTAATGACCTCAGCTGGGCACCTGCTACAGGTGCTTGAACACCATGGAGCATTCCAGTGGGCCCCACAGTCTGTACATTCTGCACCCACTTCTGCATCCCATGGCTCCGTATCTTCCCAGCGCCCTCATTCTATAATCACTTTGTGGTCCTCTCTGTACTTGTGTGCTTCTCTATAGAAAAGAGCATTTATCATTTTCTCTCCTACCTCCCACTTTTTTCTTTAGATAAAATAGTGCAAGCCAATGTATAAAAGGTCCATTTCATAGATTTACCAACTGATGATAAGACATCCCATATGACTGAACTGAGGGAGAAAAAAAAGGAATAAAATGAAAACCACAAGGTGCCAGATGTAGAAAAAAACATACTAAAGGAGCTTTCAGAAAAAGGATAAAATATTATAAATTGCTTAGAGCAATAAAGTGTAATGAATAACTGATTTATGACAGGTAGAAGCCTGGTCTCTGCAGAGTTAGATTTTGTGTATGTTATGTTCAGGGAAAAAGAACTTAACAAGTGGCACCAATGATTAAAACAAAAAATGTATTGTATAATAATGTTCTATGGAAGGATTTGGCAAAATTTTTCTGTGAAGGGCCATAGAGAATATATTTCAGGTTTGGGGGCATGTGGTCTCCACCTCAACTACTCAAATATGCGATTATTTGCCATTATTTGTAGGAAAGCAGCTGTAGAAATACATAGGAGAATAGGAATGGCTGTATTCCATTAACAGTTTTCTTAAACTATAAGAAGCAAGCCTGATTTGGCCTGTGGGCTATGGCTTGTTGATCCCACTCCACACATATAGTCAATATACAGAGCAGAACTTTATTTACCATATAGTATAACGACTAAAACAATTGGTGAAAACAACTTTCCATAAATCCAAGGATTTATATCCTTTGACACAAGTTCCACATAGTATTATTGAATATCACATACCATGTGTGTATATCTCTACCTATATATTTATCACACACCATGTATGTATATGTCTAGCTATAGATACATAAATACACGATTAGACAGGTAACTGAGTTAAGCAAGATTTCTGATGTTGCAGCCCTGGCTGGCGTAGCTCAGTGGATTGAGCGTGGACCTGTGAGCCAAACGATTGCGGTTCGATTCCCAGTCAGGGCACATGCCTGGGTTGCAGGCCAGTTCCCAGCAGGGGACACACAAGAGACAACCATACATTGATATTTCTCTCCCTCTCTCCTTCCCTTCCCCTCTAAAAATAAATAAATAAAATCTTTTAAAAAAAAGAACCAAAATTTAATGATTTAAAAAAAAAAAGATTTCTGATGTTGTGACTTTACAAAGCAAGAAGCTTGCTAACAGCAAAGCCTCTACCCTCTCTATATCCGTGTACCTAGCTTCTAGCATATGGCCTGGCTCATATAAAGGTATTGATATCTCTGAAGATAAGTTAATTCCTGGTTCTCAGTCCCTCATCCCCTCGCTACTTTACATACCTTTCCTCAGTCATTCCATCCCTTCCCATTAACAATTACCTGAGCCTCAAAAAAGGGATTTCAGAAAACAAATTTCAATCACTAATATATTCATTTAGCAAACAGTTATCAAATATTTGATGTCCATATAGGATACAAGAATCAATGCAGTCATCAGAATTATTAGACATACTTGGTAAATATGTCTTATCACAGCTATATATGTATATGATGTAGGAAATTTAGTGACAGCAATCTGGATTTTTGTATATGGTTTATATTTGTTTGCATTCTAGTTATTTGAAAATAATTAAGTACTATTTTTCTTCCACACAGGTAAAAAATTATGTTAAAACACAACTCACATACACACACAAAGTTTTCTTCTTACTGCCACATAATCAAACCTTCAATTACTCATAGCCCTAAAATTTATTCTCTGCTGGAATGTGACATCGAAATTGAAATGAAATATTGCTCTAGAATTAAAAATTTGCTATCACTATTTTATGAAAACAAACAAACAAAAATTCCCGATTTAAAAGATTGCTCTCCCAGCAGAACACCTCCTTATTTGGAGAAACCTTGCTTTGTTATGATGATAATATCCAATGTAGAATTATTTCATCAAAAGAATCAGGTTACGCATCATTAGCCAAACTCTAAGCAGCAAAGAGCATGTTCGTATGAATTTTTGTGGTGAAACAACTGTTCCATTCAAAGCAGACACCAATGATTCCAAACTATATCCCCTTGACCTTCCCACTGTGGTGCATAACCACCAGAATCACAACTGCCAGCACCTGCAACACTAGCCAAGACTCTCACCCGCCACTGCAGGCCTCTGTGGCATGAACACCACTTCCTCAGTCCCTTTCTTTTGCTGCCAAGGAAACTACTTGCACTTGAGTCTTTGACTTAAGTCTGTGAGGAACCACAAATAAAACCAAAGATCTAAACTCACCCCTTCTTACTGCAGAAACCAATTACTACATGTCTATTTTACCTCCCAAATGTAAACTGATTTTTAGTCTGGTTTTGGACAAATCTTTCTTAAATGTCATGAAGTTTTGGGGGAACCATTTACAAAACAAAATTAAAGCCTGCAGGACGTATGCAGATTTGAAGAGCCTAAACTACCACCCATCCATTAGAAGTACAATCTGAGTGGTTATGTGAATCTCCTTGGCAATATTTTCCCCATTCTGTCATGCCCCCTAAGTAACCAGAGGTCCTCCATTTCCTTAGATGGCAGAAGTAATCTCTATTGGAGATGTGTGCATATAGTATTGAGCCAAAAACACTACTTTAGAGCCAAATACCAAGGACATTAGAAACATGAAAGGTCCAGAACTTGCATCTATAACACCTTCTTCAGAGGTAAATTATTATTTTCCAATTTTCAGTAAGTTCCCAGTTGCAGTGTTATTTCTAGAAAGGAGTAAATTGTGTATCCATTTTATAAATTTTCTGCAATGGCCCATTCTCAAAATATATACAATAAGTTCCTATATTATCAAATAGGGCAAAGTTTTTTGGAAGAATTTGTGGATTTTGGGGCTGCTTGAAGCCAGTCAGGCTAAAAATATGTTATCCAAGTCCAGTTGTCACAGCAAGTTTGAACTTAGGAATCTGAGTTCATTTGAATCCAAGACCCAATGTCTACATTGTTCCAAACATGTGTGGAAAAATACTTTAAAGCAGAGAAGAGAGTTCTAATGAACAGGTAAAGGTGACTCAATGAGAATGAAGATCAATGAGTTAAAACATTCTACCCAAAACTAAATGCTGCGAAAGCAGTCTGAAAGGACATCTTTCTTGATTTCTGTAACAGCAATAAACACACTGATATCCCAGATATCCTATGACCTGCTTGTAACCCAGAATGTCACCATCTGAGCCAGATGACTTCCATGCCAGCCAGGTACCACTTAGAAGAGTCCATGGCACCTTTTTTATGTAACCTCTACAAGTCAAACTGACAGCAGCATTCCAGGCCTCATGATACGTTCCCAGAATTTTGAAGCTCATTTACTGCTTTATGATACATTTTCAGGTATTACTTCTAATCTTTATAATACTAGATCAACTTTTCTTAGTTTTTCCTTACTTTAAAGATATCATCAAACTGACAATGATGTCATTGAAAGCAGCTTAATGTCTTTAATGGGTTTTTGTCCTTTTTTGGTAGATGATGCCAGGGATACCTCATGAAAGGTAGGGCACTCTCCAGAGAGAGTCTCTGGCAATGTCTCTAGATACCACATCTCAATTCAGAAATAAATCATGAATAGACTAAGTCTTTCCTCCATCCTCAACAAATGAATAACCAAATTACTAGCAGTCATTGCACAGGTATCTTCTTTGTGCCTAACACAGTATAATGTAATTTTATCCTACTATTCTCTAAGGTGGGTACCATTCAGGTCAAATAACAAGTCATCCTTGTCCCTTTCCCCTTCCTACTCAACTGATCTAAATATCCAGCATGAGAGGCTCTCCCTTGAACTCCAGATACAAAGCAGTCATCTCTTCTTTGATGCCACAGGCCCTGACACACACTGAGTAAAAAAACAACAACAAAAACAAATAAACAAACAAGGAAACAAATAAAAAAAAAACAAGAAAGCCACCTCATTCTCTTCCACCTCAAGTTATTTGATTCCTCCCTAAATCAGTAGATAGTATTCAATAATTCGCTACTTACCAAGCCAGGAAATGGGGCCTTTTCCTAAGCCCTCTGCTCTTTCTTATAGCCCATCTCCTTGCAGTTACCATATCTCCTTAATATTTCTTCCTCTCCAGAAGTATTGCTTTAATTCAGCCCATCATCATCTCCTGCCTAAATGGCCACATCAGCCTTCTCCTAGACTCCCCATATGTACCCCAGACCCTAGAATGAAAACTTGTTCAGGCCATCTCCTGCTTAAGATTATTGGTGGCTCCCTAGAGATAACAGAGAAACCGTCTTAATTTTTTAACATATCAGAAAAAGAAAAGCCACTTGATTTGACCCCAGCTTTCCTGTGTCACTTCATTCTCTCTCCCTCCCATGCCCATATGGACAAGAGACGTGGCTTGTTTTTCATGACTGCACCCTTTGTCCTTTCTTTCTGAAACCCCTGTTTCCATCCTTTAATACTCAGTTCAGGTATCACCACCTCTAGGGAGCCTCCCCTGAACAGCCTCACCACTAGCATTGATGTCCTCCATTGCACTAAACACCCTGCAATGAGTGAGCTATTCTCCATCCTAACGAGAGACCAAACACCAAGTACCCCACCTCTGTAGCCTAAGAGCTTATTACAGTGCCTGGCACAGAGTCCACACATCCATTCTTTGTGTAATGAATGAATGATAAATAAGTTGGAATTCTACTGTCACAAATATATGGCATCTGTACACCTTGCACTTGCAAAATAGTCTTAAAGCTACTCAGTTATATCTCTAAGGACACTCATATTCATCAGTTCAAATGAATTGCTACTTTTATTTTGAAAAATAATGTAACTATAGTCTTTTCAGCTATCAGCCATTGTTGCACCAGGTTTGAGGGCAAGTGTTATGATGGGACCTAGTTCATAAACCTTATTTGCTCAGGACAATCTTAATAAATTACTCCTTTGTTCTTCTGAGAAAAGTTAAACTATATTTTCTAGTTCCAAACCAAACTAGTTTCATTCTTCTGTCTTGTCTAAATACGTCTGTCCTGTCCCTGATCTATGGAACTATGTTTGAGTTATGATTCTCCCACAAACACATCAGCCAGGGCTGAGCCTCTGTATCTGCTCATAGAGAACAATAGATAACACAGACACTGGTAGAAAAATGACAAGAAAAAACCACGAAGTCTGATAACCTGAATGAAAAACAGCTCAGCAAGAATTGTCCTGATAAACAGAAACATAATCTTGAGAAATGGTGAATGGAAACTTAGTCTTGAACTCAGAAATATCCCTGGAGAAGTCACCAGTGTAGCACCAATAGGGACACAGATAATTGCATTGAAGATCTGAAATGCCCAGGCTGAACATTAACAGTCAGGAAGAAGTGGCTGTAGGAAATTGAAGCCCAAATGGATACACCACTCCAGTAGCCATGCATAATGTGAGAAGCTCCATCAGAACGAGCTACTGCAAATGATAAAGAGGCAAAGAATTACGGGATCTTCAGTGACAGAGCCCAGAAAGCCATGTAGACCTATTGATTCCAACTGGAGCCCCAAAATAAATTTTATTAGCTTCAGGGATAGTAGAGAAGGTTGTGTAGAGGCAAAAGAGGGGATCAAATCAGGAATGGAATTAAAGTTAGAGTCAGGCAATTCAGAGGGAAAAGAACAATCAAACCAGCATCTGAGGGTGTGGCAGGCAGGCAGCCAGTGCAGTCCTTTCCTGGGGAGGATGTCAGAACAAGAGGTTTGCTGAAGGTGAAGAATTAGGTCGCAGGTTAATAGTAATAAGCTTCCAGGCAAAAGTCCAAAAGTAGGTTTCAGAATGTAAAGAGACTTCTTTGATTTTTACTTTGTCATAATGAATGGGGAGCTGACTTAGTGGGAAACAAATGACAGCCACCAGAGGTGTACAAATGAGGCCACCTTTGTTTAACTCACAGTGATACCAGCTTTGCTCTTGGGCCCATGGTCTGCTTAGAACTGACACTATTTTCCATTTTGGTACTTATGTTTTTCAGTCATTTCTGGTTTAAAACAGCCTCTCTTGAGAAAGTTTCACTTAAATTCAGATATTCTTCTTCTTCTATACTGCAGCTCAATATTCCCGTCTTAGGGTTTCTGCATGCTTCTCACAGGCATTTTCTTGCCTTCTTCTGAGATTCATTTCTAATCTCCCAGAGCACTTACGCACATGCCAGCTGGCAGCAGCAGGGAAGGAGAGAGTGTCCGCTTATGCACATGAGGGCTTCAAAGTGGAAATGGGAAAGAATAGCCTGTTTCCTGAGCTTGATGCAAGCCCTGCCGGGCAGTGGGTGGGGTGGCTGCACTGTGGTCCCTTTTTTGCTAACCATTTCTGCTGATGTATCACAGGTCTGTTCTCTTGGGTGGGCTGCATCCAGTACTGG
>PVKM010039947.1:0-13600 GCA_004027735.1 Carollia perspicillata | reverse complement strand
GAAGCAGAGGCTTTCAATTTTTAAATCAACTTTATTGAAGTATAATTTACATACAAACATTCCACCCATTCTAATATACAATTCAATAAGTTTCACTAAATACATACAACACACTCATAGAACAAATACCACAATCATAACACAAAACAGTTTCATTGTCTCCAAAACCTCTCGTCTCCTTCCCCAATCCCTGCCTACAGGCAACCACTGATCTGATTTCTGAGTGGATTCAATTTGTTTCACAAAACTTTTCCTTTAAGAAGACACTTGAGGGGAGAACCAAGAAATAAGCTATGCGAAGTCTGAACCATCCTGGATGAAATGGTGGGGAATAGAGATATAAACACTGTTTGAAAATTACAGAAGCTTAGCCGTGGTTTTCTCCTTCGCAAATATGAGCACTGATTTTAACCCAGAACATTTCTCATAACCCCACAAGAAAGGAGTTACCCTTTTATTACCTGTTGAGTGACAAAATGCATATAGACTCCAAAACCCCAGGAATCATTAGCCCACCATGGTCTAAAGATTATCCATTCTTAGAGGATTTAGCCCAACCTCTAATTTTACAAAGAAAAAACTAAGACTCAGAGTTGAGTGGACCACGTTAAACTCATACATCTGAAGAGTGTGAACCAGACCCATGTGAAGGGATATCTGGTCAACATTCTCATAGAGTTTGCAGTTGGATAACATACCTAATCTCCTCCTACTTTATCATACAGCTTCTAGATGGCAAAACAGATGTTCCCACTATACTAAAATGTTGGGCGCAGAACTGCATGGGGCCTCACTTTCCCAAAGACTGTGGTGCTTAAAGTTGAGAGAGAAGTTCAGGATGTTTTTTTTTCTACAAATCAAAAAGGTGGCCAAAGAGTTGTCCATCTCAGGGGGACTGATCAAAAGGTATGAGTCATGGTGCAAAGTCAACAAACAAGGCCTGACCCAGTTTCCTGCATGTAACAGATGTTTAAATAATAGTTGTCCCACTTTCACAAAAGATATCAAAATCCATAAGAGCATACTCTGCTTGCCCTAACAATGAGGAAAACCCAGGAAATTTATAAAAACATGACATTTTAAAGTCCATCAAAGAGTCAAGGCCATAAGGCAACCAAATGAACTAAATTCCAAAGGATGAAAACCTCTCTCAAGAGAGATGATGAGACACACAAACTGTTTCACCTTTGTCAGAGCACGATGGCCTACAGAGGAGGCCCCCACAAAAGTAGGTAAAAAGAAAAGAGCTAAAATTTTAATAAATTCTAAAAAGTTACATATGGCCCAATGCATTAGTTTAGAATTACTGGGAGTCCCAGACACAAATGGAGTTTACAGTCATTCACAAATCTCACAAATTCTTTGCCATTCAGGCCTTCACCATGAGCCCATGGGAAGGACTGGTGCAAGGGAGGAGACTGGAATGGGTGCCCTAGGATGATGGAGGTGTGCAGGTGGTAATTTGCTATCATTGCTGTGTGGGCAGGATAGCCCTCCTTTAGATGAAGCCACAGCCTTAAATTTCTAGAGTAGGGGAAGAAAATGAGTCCAGAATCCTGCACCAATACAAAGCAGAGGTTTGCTACCACTGGGGAAGTGGCAGAAAATGTTCTCCCAACCAAGATCTAACACAGATAAATTCCACAGAGTTTGTTTTCCATGGTGAGGGTGGGGGAAGAAGATACTGATGCACTCCTATCCCTGGAACTCAGGTGCACAGCCCCTCTCTAAGCCTGAGGCTAGACCAAAAAAAGTGAGACTCTCTCCATCCCCAGTCCTCATAATGAGTACCAAGTAACAAGCAAGAAAGTCTGTTATTGAGGAAAGTCAAAATGTTGGAGAAACTGACCACACAGGCACAGCTGAAAGCTGAATATGAAACAGAAACACTGAGACAACCT
Source organism: Carollia perspicillata (assembly GCA_004027735.1). NCBI lineage: Eukaryota > Metazoa > Chordata > Mammalia > Chiroptera > Phyllostomidae > Carollia > Carollia perspicillata. The sequence goes on along the minus strand of PVKM010039947.1, from coordinate 11,699 downwards.
CCCAGGCACTCCATTTCTCACACTAAGAACAAGATAACAGCAGCCCACTGATAGAGGAATCTAAAGTCTGTGATGTACTGAAGGAAATGATAGAAGAAACAATCAAAACTCAGCTTGATTCCTAAGTAGATGGCCTCAACCACCATTTAATGGCCTGACAGTAAAGGCATTCCCTTTTTTAAGTGTAAATACTCTTTACTTTGGTCTCTGCTGTTTTCTGCAACAGATGTCTGGCATGAAATAAAAAATTTGGGGATATGCAAGAAGTTACAACTCATTTTAGAGAGATAAAACAACCAACAGAATCAGACTAAGGTGACTCAGATGTTGGAACTATCAAGACATAAACATCAAAATAACTGTGAATGCAATGTTAAAAATATGATGGAAAAATTGAATATGGATATAATAAATCTAATAGTAACATGAACCAAGAGACAGAGAATTTCAGCAGAGAGACAAATAGAAATGCTAGGGATACAAAATGTAATTTTTAATTCTTTCTCTGGGCTTCTAGACAGGCTGGGCATAGCTGAGTAAAGAATCTATAAACTTGAAGATAGACCAATAAAAGTTATACATACTGGAACCCCAAAATAAAAAAAATTGAAAAAATAGAACAAACTTATAAAAGCTGTGGGACAAACAGTCTAACATACATGTAATTGAAGTCCCAAGAAGAGAAAAGAAGGAAAGAAGGAAACAGAAGAAATACTTTTATTTTATTCTTTTTTATGTAATATTTCTTTTTCCTCTGGCCACCTTCAAATTTTTATCTTTGGATTTTAGCACTTTGACTGTGAAGTATGTATGTGTGTTTTATATATATGCTGATCTGGATATACTGAGCCTCTTGCTTGTGGTCTTCTTATTAATTTAAAACAATTATTGGCAATTATATCTTCAAATATTTCAAATATTTTTATTTACTTAGGGAAATAAAGAGTGAAAATGATAAACCTGATGGTAAATATGAAGCACATATTTTTTAATAGAATTTTTTGGTCTCAGATGAGAAATATACCTTAGGGTGGTAGAAGTAAGGCCAGGAGTAGAAAATAGTGGTGAGTCTTCTAACTAATAACAAGTCTATCCTAAACTTTGCAGACTTAGTCAAGCCCCTGTCTAACCCATTGCTCCTGTTTCTTATAATTGAGTTCTAAGGGCCCATTACTCTTTATGGTTCAAGACATCATCAGAAGTTGTCCCCATTGAAAGTAGAAGATGACCTACATCATGTCTGCTCAGTCCACCTGTGGTTATAGCCTACTTCATGGACCTCTCACTGACAGCTGCCCACCTCAAGCATACCCCACCTGTGTTTCCACTTTCTTCCTTCTATAACAGTGCAAGACCCCTAAGCCCAGCACAAGAGCAGCCAGGATGAGAGGGAAGCAAAGGGGGAATGAGGAGCCAATGGCTAAGTGCCCAGCTTTCCATCCTTTTGGAGAGACATTCTCTATGCTTCTCAGAGGTCTTAAAAACTGAGCCCGGCTGTTAACAGTACCACTCTCTCATTTTTATTCTTTCTCCTCCCTTGTCTCATCCTTCTTGCTCCTCCATCCTGCCTCTTAGGATCACCTCCCAGAAAACTACCTGCACCATACCTTGGTCTCAGACTCTACTTTTAAGAGGAGTCTCAAACCAAGACAGATTCCATTATTCAAGGTTCAGGACCTTAGTGCTGTCTGAGCTTATCTGTTCAGAAAGATCCACTCCTGTTGCCATGAGTCCCACCAGGGAACAGCTAAACACACCAGGAAGAATCATTCAAATCGGTACTTTTAAGGAGATGAACCAACTTCTAATTCCAGGGAGAGGAAAGTGGCAAGATGAATGCTGCCTTCACAAGGGATCAGTTATGCTTTTGCATTTTTTCCACTGACATTAACACCCAAAAGAGCTAAAAACATGTGGTTGAGCAGCCAACTGTCCTCACGTTATATAATTCCCCAGCCTCCATCAGACACATACAAATAAACATACACAGTGCAGTGCATAAAAAGGGAAATCAAATCATGACAAGTTTATGGCAGGTTTTAGACATGGATAACCTTTAATCTATCTTTCCATGTTTCTAAGTGTTGAGAGTCAGGGCCACATGCTACAGAACCTAATGACCCTATGACTAAAAGCAGCAAGGAGCATAACAAGCCCAGCCTTGGAGTAATTCCCCTAGCAGCATGGCCAGCCAAGATCTCCTCCCCTCCTGGTCCACCCTGACCTTTATGGTGAGTCACCTCTCTTCCCCATAGCCTGGCCACCAATCCATCAAAGGAGAAAAGACAGTGTCTTCATTTTACAAGCGAAACTTCTTCAAAGCACTGAATTTAGTGGCCCTAAATTCCTCTGAGACTCCTGGGGAAATCATCAGTAGGATAGTCTGGAGCTTTCAATTCCTCCAAACCGAGATCTAAACCTCATTTAAAACCTCTTATGTGCAAATAGGCATCGGTGGGATACAGAGATGGAGAAAACAAAGTTCCTATCCTCAATGAAATTTTGGTTTCATGGGGCAAATGACAACTCACAACACAGGAAGATGATGCTCTTGGGTTTTCTCAAAAAGGAATTTTAGTGACTAACTCCTATTAAAGCTCATGATACAACAGAGGATAGAAGTGTGACAAGTACTACAGGGCACCCCTGTGGACCCAGTTTACAAGTGTAAAATTGAGTTAACAGTGTTGAAAATTCAGAAACAACAAAATTAAAACCACAAGATGAATAAATATTATTTAGTACAAGTTTATTAGGCATATAAGAGCAATTTTTAAACTGGGAGCTTTAAATTTAAAACTGATATGAAGCTCAGGAGCATGATGTATGATGTTATGGGATGGCTTATAAAGTGAAAATGAGGAAATTATTAACCTTCACAATAATTAGTTATTAAAATGAGGATCTCCAGATGCAAGACAATTGGTTAAAAGTGATTATCTCATACCATTTTTAGGAAGAGGACAAGTTTTTTAATGATTATCAAAGGCATCTATAAGAAATAGCCTAAGTTTTGTTTATGTTCATGAAATAAGTAAGATCTAGTTTACTTATGTGGTTTAAATGGTTTCATCTACTTGGAGAATTCTCAAGTCTGGTCTCCACTTGGTACTTAGTTTTAACAATAGACACGAAGACACGTAGAGACTAGTGAGAAATTTAACCGTGGTCCAAAGTGTTTTTCTATGGAAAGAGAAGGGTTATTCCTGGAAAGCCCCAGTCTTAGAAAGCACCCACTTCTGTAAGGCCTGCATCTCTGTCTGTCTCTTATAGGTACCTACGCTGGCCTAGAAGTCCCCAGGAACAACTCGTTCAGCATACATTTGTTTGCTAAGACATGGGACCCACACCACACCCAAGTCATTATTTACATATAAAAGCCATGGGACTCTTTTTTTTCTTTTAAACATCATCTGAATCTGAACCTTAAACAGATGCTCTGATTGAAGACAGGATGAAATTTAATATCTCCCCTTCTCAGTCTTTGGGATAGCTCCTAAGACATCCCAAAATGTTCACCTGAATTCACTTGGGCTTTTTCAGTCTTAAAAGATTTCCTAATCCCAAAATACTTCTCAGCACATTCCTATGCTGAATTGAAGATGACTGCAAATTCCTCCCATGGGGAGGTGGCTATTGTGCTCAGCCACTTAAATCTGAACTGGCCTTAGTGACTTGCCTATCCAAAAGAAATTTGTGAGAAATGACATTCTCAGATTTCTGAGCCTAGGACATGAGAAATCTTACGGCTTCTGCCTGGGACTCTCAGTAAGAACTTTCACCCTTGGGCTGTTCCCATTCAGAACCCAACCAGCATGCTGTGTGAGGCCCAAGCCACATGGAGATGCCACATACCAGTGCTCTAGGGACAGCTCCAGCTGATAGCCAGCATCAACTGCCAGCCATGTGGATGTGGCATCTTGGACGCCTGGCCCAGTCAAGCCCTCATACAACTGTAGTCCAGGCTTATCTGACTAAAACTGCAAGAGAACAAAACTTGCCCAGATAAGCCTAGCCACTCCATAAAAGCATGAGAAATAATAATATTATTTTAAGCCACCAAGTTTGGTGACATTTTTATCCAACAAGTAGGTAACCAGAATACAGGCACAGGGGAAGTTGGTAAGAATCAAGTTCCCTCCCATGGTAAGGAGCTGGTTCCCATAATCCAGTCGACCCATCCTTCATAGCACTTCATGTCTCCTGGGGATCAGGAGAATTCTGGAGTGACCCCTTAATTCCAAACTCCTACAGAATGCAACACTTATACATCAGAGACTGGAGGGCCTAGAGAGATTCTCCAATCCAAGAGCTTCATTACACAAAGAACCTGAAGCTCAAGGAGATAAGGAATTAGTTGGTGACAGGAACCATGGCTTCACGTTAACTCTCTTGACTATAAGTACCATGCTCCAGCTATAGTACTATGCTGCCTTCCCATCTGTCTTCGAACAGAGCAAACAGAGCCTTTAACACGAATTCTGCCAAGTATAACTCCTTGCCTGGCAGAGTTACTCTGAGAACCACAGGAATGCTGCTTGCATGAGACCTCAGAATTAATCTGCTCTCCAAAAAATCCTCACATTGCCTAGAAGGGCAGACTGATAAATGAGGCCCATTAAAATTTACTCATTACATCTGTTTTGAGCATCTACCATGTGCCAGGAAATGAGTTAAGCATAGATAGAAGGGACACAAGCATGAATAGAATAGAGTGACTTCCCTAAAGCTATCATCGTAGGCCAGGTCACAGACGAAATCTATCACAATGCCATGAAACGAGTGCTCTGACAGAATTATCTATGAAGTGCCATGGGGTCACCAATAGGCCACTTCTAGAAGAGTAAAGAAAGACCCCACAGGGTGGTGAGATTTGAGGTGGCCTTGAAGAATAAGTAAGAAAAGACAAAGCCGGTATGGGAGGAGAATGCAGGCAGAAGGAAAAGAAAGACAAAGGTATGAAGGAGCCAAAGTCCAAAGTATGCCTCACACCTTCAAGTATCCTGGATGACAAATGAGTCACAGTTATGGTGGAGTGAGATGGGAATAAGCAGTTGAGGTTGAGCAGGGTAGGGCTTGCATCTCAGGATAAATGTTTGGAATTCTGTCTTGCAGGAAAAATCAGATATCCTATGCCAATAACAAGATACATCTATGTTTCACAGTGGAGACTTTGGCAGCAGGTAGAATAGATTTTGCCAAGTAACAAATACTCCAAAATCATAGTGGCATACAACAAAAAACACTTATTTCTCACTCTTGCACCTGCATTTTGGCTAAGGATAACTGACCCTGGCTGAGATTGGCTGAGCTTGGTTCCAGACTGTAAGTGGAGTCCAGGTTTGTTCCATGTATCTCATTCTCCTTGGATCAGAAGCTATCCAGAGCACTTTCTTCACGCGGTGATAACAGAAGTGCAAGAAGGCAAGCCCAACTGCACAAGCACATTTCAAGCCTCTGCTTATATCACACTTGTGAACATCCTAGAGGTGAAAGTAAGATGTGTGACCAAGCCCAACATCAGGGGCCATCTACCACAAGTCCATTGCAAAGGATGGATGAATGACTCTAATAGAGAGGAGTGAAGAGTTGGGACCAGTGATGAAATTAACCACAAGACAGAAGATGCAGAAAGAAAAAAGACTCAAATAAGATCATTGCAAAGGTCCGGGCAGGAGGAGATGAGCATCAGAACAGAGCCAGTGGCAGGAGAAAGAATAACAGGAAGGAAAATCTCCAAGCATAGATGAGAGAGAGAGGCAGGGACACCATTTAAGCAACCTAGTAGTAGGTGATCAGGTGGATGAGATACAGCTACCTAAGTTCTATCTTCTACCTACTTCCCTGGAGCAAGCCAAAGTAAATCAACTGAAACGTATATTCTTCTAGGGAATCACTACTCCTTCTGACTCTCCACACAAGAAAAGAGAGCTAAGCCTCTCTTTTCTCTCTCACATCTTCTCTCCTCCATCCTGGACCTACTGACAAGTTCACAATTCACATCTGGATAGCAGCTAGAAGCAACCTAGACCTCTAAGTTCTGGTCCCTGAAGAGCCACTCCTACTTACTCCAACCCACCTGAAAAGGTTTATGATCTCCAGTTTCTGAGGCTATAAGCAAGACCATAGCAAACCCCCATACCCAACATTTGAGGGTACATTTCTCTACTTTCCTCATGTGTCATCCAGGCCACCAGCAAATTCTATGGATGTAGCCTAATTTGGGGGATATTCAAGGGGATGAACCTAGCCTGGATAGAGTCTCTGTGTATATGACACAGAGACTCTAGTTGTGTGTATGACACAGAGACTCTAGTTGACAATGTTCAACTAGAGTTGAACCACTTGGGAAGTGTGGAATACAAGTGTGCTGCAACCGATCAAGGCCAGGCAGATCCACTCCTGCCTTCAGGAGACAGAAGAAAATGCACAGAGCCATGGGGATGCTTGACATGACTTTATTCATGGGTGAGTGAGCCACACATGCCACAAGCTGTATGTCTAACTAGTGGGAAGCCCCTGCTTGTTTAAGTACTAGAGGAGGACAAAGCCAGAAAACTGCCAAAACCTTACATAACATAACAGTTCTGTGCATGCGAGCCCACTTCATGTTATGGGAACAGTTTATCTGACCCAGTCTCAAGGCTCTGAGAACACTGGTTATCAGGCCCCTCCAAGGCTATGGGAACACTGCTCCCCTTAGTTACCCAGACACCTGGGCAAGGAAGCTGGACTGCCTCCACTTATCCTACAACAAGCAAATCCAGAATTGGCACTTTCTAAAAACTAAGATCCTAAAAAATCTTCTCATGACCCCTTAAATACTTAAAGATTAGCCCCCAAACTTCACCCCTACATCTTCCCATGTAGAGGATTTGAAGATATCTGTATAGAGTTTGCATTTACACTTTCTACTCCCACACTCACATTAGGGTTTGACATGCTTGACAATGTTGCTGAAACCACACAGAATAAGTGTTTATATCCAAAGTGTGGTCCATGGACCAGCATCACCTAGAATTGGTTAGAAATGCAGCATCTCAGGCCCCATGTGAAACCTTCTTAATTAGAATTTTCATTTTAACAAGGTTCCCAGGTGATTCGTGTGCACATATAGACATTGACTCCAGACTGCCTGGGTTTAAAACCTGACTGTCTAGTTGGTGACATAGGTAACACAGCTCACCTCCTCATATAATCACATCAAAATTACAACTAAACTATACAACAAAAATCATGCAGTACTGTCAGAAATAGAGCAGACTGGAAGTCCTACAGCTACAGAATTAAAGAAGAAACTACATAAAGATTGGTACAAGGGGCAGAGACACAACAGGCTGGTCCCACACCCATGAGTGACAGACAAAAACTGGGAGGGATATCTTAGGAATGAGGGATCTCAGCCCCACACCAGATCACCCAACCCAGGGTTCCAGCACCAGAAAGATAAGTCTCCATAACTTCTGGCTGTAAAAACCAGTAGGGATTGAGGCTATGGAAAACAGAAACTGCTAGGCTCCCTGGAAGTTCCTCTTAAAGGACCCATGCACAGACTTACCCAGGCTTACTACCTCTGAACTCCAGTATGGAGGCAACAGATTGAAAGGCACCAGAGACATACAGAAAGGAACTGAATTGCCTGGCATCCGGCTGAGAGCTGGGAAGCAGCTTTCTTCCAGAGGCCACTATGCCTTTTCTGAGCCCTCCCCCAACAAAGTCACAAAACCAGCATAACGATGCCTTATTTGAGGCTCCACCAATCTGCCTCACACTGTTTGCTCCACCCTCGTGATTCCCTGAGGCTCCACCCCACCCAGTTTCAGGCCCACCCAAGCTGTTTCCAGTAACTGGTCCATATGAAAGGCTTGTCTTGGTCCACACTTCAGAATTTCCTAAATTCTCTTAGACAAGCAGCATTTGGCTTCAGTGAGCCCTGTACCTCTTGCTAAGTGGTCCCAGTCCTAAGCACCAGCAGCAGCCAACCTTGGTTCACAGGTTGTTCTTGCCTAGGTACCTCCAAGCCTAGCACAAGTAACAGCCATCTGAAGATTGCCTTGTAGATTATGCTATGTGACCCCAGACAGAACACAGGTGGTAGTTTACCTCGAATGTGCCAACAGCAACCAAGACTCAACTACAACAAGGGGGTGTGCCCAGCCCACATAGTGGGTGCACCTCAAGTACCCAGCTTGGGTAATAGGGGAGGCTGTGCCACTGGACCCTACAGGACACCTACTACATTGGCCCACTCTACCAAGCCTGGGAGATGTAGCAGCTCTACCTGATACATAGAAACAAACACATGGCAGATGGCAAAGTGAGGAGGCAAAGAAACATGGCCCAAATAAAAGAACAGAATGAAACTCCAGAAAAAGAACTAAACAAAATAGAGACAAGCAAGCTACTAGATGCAGAGTTCAAAACCCTGGTTATAAGGATGCCCAAGGAATTTAGTGAGATTTTAACAACATATAAATGATCCAGTCAGAAATGTCAGATACACTAATTAAAATAAAGAACAATTTACAGGGAATCAATAATAGAGCCAATAAGGGCTAGAATTATATCAGTGATTTGGAATATAAGGAAGCAAAAGCAACCAATCAGAACAGCCAGAAGAAAAAATAATAAGAAAAAATGAGGATAGTGTAAGGAGCCTTTGGAACAACTTCAAGCATACCAACATTCTCATTGGAGTTGGGGCAGTGCAAGAAGAAGAGCAAGAACAAGAAATTGGAGCCCTATTTAAAAAAAAAATAATGAAAGAAAACTTCCCTAACTTTGTGAAGGCAATAGACATACAAGTACAGGAAGCACAGAGTCCCAAACAAGATGGTTGCAAAGAGGCCCATGTCAAGACACATCATAATTAAAATACCAAAGATTAAATACAAAGAGAGAATCTTAAAAACTGTAAGAGAAAAGCAGATAGCTACCTACAAGTGAGCCTCCATAAGACTGTCAACAGATTTCTTAAAAGAAACTTTGCAGGCTACAACAGATTGGCAAGAAATATTCAAAGTGATGAAAAGCAAGGACCTACAACCAAGTTTACTCTACCCATCAAAGCTATCATTTAGAATCTAAAGACAGATGAAGAGGTTCCCAGACAAGAAAAAGCTAAGGAGTTCATCACCACCAAACCAGTATTGTATGAAATGTTAAAGGGTCTTCTTGAAGATCATAAATATGAACAATAAAATGGTGATAAATACATATCTATTAACAATGGAATCTAAAAAACAAAATATACAAGCAAGCAGAATGGAAACAGAATCATAAATACAGAGAATGGTTTGATGATTGCCAGATGGGTGGGAGAATGGGGGGGATGGGTTACAAAGGTGAAGGGATTAAGGAGTACAAATTGGTGGTTACAAAGTAGTCATGGGGATGTAAAGTACAATATAGGAAATAAGTAGCCAAAGAACATAAGCGTGACCTATAGACATGGACAATGCATGATGATTGCCTGGGGTGGGTAGGAGGTTGCTGAATAGAGGGGAGCAAAGGGGGGAAATTGAGACAACTGTAATAGCATAATCAATAAAATATAATTTACAAAAACTTGGCCTTCTGCTACTTGCTAGTTGTGTAAACCTGGAAAATTTATTGGCTTTTCTATGCTTATGTTTTTTAATCTGCAAAATGGGGATAATGATAGTACCCACTGCACAGATTTATTACGAGGATTCAATTAGTTCACATATGCTAACCACTCAGCAAAGTATTCAACAAACCAGTTAACTCTTGGTAAATTTCAGTGGCTGTGGTTTTTATAATTATTTTTATTGACCTGCCCAAACTTTTCAGAAATATCAAAAGAGCCTCTTACTCTGTCCATAGCTCCCTCTCTCTGAGCTGGAGAGCTGAGGAAATGAACTGTACCAATTCCAGCAGCAAGGGAGCAATACTACTGACCAGAAAGCCAGTTCTGGGATGAAAAAGCCAACTTGCCCACCAACCAACAAGAATTTATTAAGCACTGCTTCAGACACTGCTGGTGTGCCAACTGTGATAGGCAGAATTCTAAAATGGACCCAAGTGTCCTACTCCATTGTATGCATATGTTGTATAATCCCCTCTCCTTCAGTATGAACATGATGGGTTATCCTAATTTTTTTTTATCCTCACCTGAGTATATACTTATTGATTTTAGAGAGAGAGGAAGGGAGGGGAGAGAGAGAAATGTCAATGTGAGAGAGAAACATCAATCAGTTGTCTGCCATATGCACCATCACCAGGGATCAACCTGCAACCTCGAAATGTGCCCTGACCAGGATCAAAACTGCAAAATTTTGGTGCTTCAACAATGCTTGAACCAACTAAGTCACCTGGACCAGGATTATTTTAATCTCTTAATTAGGTTAGATTAAATAAGACTCTATCATAGTATACTGGGGAGAAAGTAGAAGTCAGAGAGACATGTTCTTAGTGCCCTGGAAGAAAGCCATTCATGTTGTGAACTGCCTCTGGCAGCTAGCTACATGGAAAAAGCTAAAAGTGGCTTCTAGTTGCTAAGAGTGGTCCCCAGATGTTGGAGACTTCAGTTCTACAACCATGAGGGAAATAATTCTATCAATAACCAGTTATCTTTGAAGAGGACTTAGATGAGATTACAGCCTCAGCCAAAACCTTGATTTCAGCCTGAAAAGATCCTGAGCAGAAAGCCCAGCTATACCTGAACTCCTGAAAGCATAGAAAGCATAGAAAGCATAATATAACAAATTTGTATTGTTCTAAGATGCTAAGTTTCTGGTAATTTGTTACACAGTAATAAAAAATTACAGATGCCAAACCCAGAAGTTGGTAATCCACAATGGGTATAACAGTTATGGTGTAAACTCACAGGGACAGAGTTTCCTTAGCTCTTTCTATTCCACCTTCCTTATCACACGATGCCCATCTTTATACATGGCTTATTTTCATGGTCCAAGATGGTGACTTAATCTTCACCCATCCTATCTACATTCCAGGTACAGGAAAATAAAAAGATAGAAAGGCCAAAGAGGCATTTCTTGGCCATCTTTCCCCCACTTTTAAGGAACAAGGCTAGAAGTCTTTCCTCACAGCTTCTGCTTATTTCTCAGTTGCCAGAACTTACTCACGTGGTCACACTTAGTTGGAAGGAGGTTGAGAAAAGTGCTGAGCATAGTTGCTGCTATTAAAATCAAATACCCATTTGTGATAAATAAGTAAATAAGTAAATAAACTCTCAGTAAACTAGGAATACAGAGGGGCTACCCCAATGTGATTATCTGAATATCTGAGAAAATTTTAATAGTATTTTTAATTTTAATAGTATTTTTAATAGTATTTAATAGTATTTTTTTAGTATTTAGTATTTAGTATTTAATAGTATTTTTTATTCCTTTTCTTTATGCATCGTCTTCTTTGCTTGGCTGGTTATATTGTATCATTTGACAGGTTTCCCCTGTTCTGTCTTTCACAGTGTATTGCTAATGTATTGTCCTTCACTTATGTTCCCTTAGCACACTACTCAAGGTCCTATACTCCCTATTCTTGTTATCCAGATCTAATACATTCTGTCATATGATTGTTGCTCTAATATTATTGTAAATAATAGCTATTCCATACAATTGTAACTACTATACAACACCACTCCCAGATCTTAACCCACTTCTCGGTTTCCTGAAATCTATTACTGTAGTGGTTAACTCTATTATCTCACACACTAC
>PVKM010039946.1:0-13579 GCA_004027735.1 Carollia perspicillata | reverse complement strand
CCTGGTGTCTGTCGGTCGGCCCACAGAATCCGCTTGCCTGGCATATTGACGGGCACAGAGTAGGTCATTATTACAGGCCTTCCGCTTGGGTTGTCGGAAGATGAAGAAGGCACATTTGATTGATTAGAAAATGCAATTGGAAGCATGGAGCGGTCAGCTTCAGCGCCTCATCGGCTGAGAGGACAGTAGCTGAGTGGTGACAATGGCACCTCAGGGAGCAGGTGGCGGACACGCAGCCCCACCTTCTGCTGGTGCTGAGGTGCCAAGAGAGCTCATCGCCTTGAGCAGATTTTAGATGTCCAGACCCGAGTATGTGGGTGTTACGGCTGCACACACCCAACTATTACAAATTACCTTTATTATTGAATTTTTTGTAGGAAAAATGAACATTACAGTTGAGCATATGGAACGCTGAATTCCTTCTTTGACATAATTGCTGTTATGATGCAATGTTTGAAAACCTGAGTTCTCTTAGGAATGCAACTATCCTATCATATTGCTAATTTAATACAAAACTTTCTTTTTACATACCAGTAATTAATAGGCTTGGCTTTTACAGGAAATATCGGTTGGAAAGTAGTGTTTACACATGCCCTTCCACACCATTATACACAGTTTCCCCTAATATTAACATGCTGCTTTAGTGTAACAAACCAAGTTTGTTATACTTAGTAAGCCATTATTGACACATTGTTATTACCTAAAGTCCATAGTTTCCATTAGGGTTCGGTCTTTGGGTTGTATATTCTGTGGGTGTTGACAGATGCGTAATGACATGAATCCATGTTACAATGACTCAAAATCCCCCGGGGCTCCAACTACTTATTTTCTACAAGCCACAGTGGGTTACCCTTCCTGAAAGAGAATTCTGATCAAGATTTGGTCGTGATAAAAATCTTCAGTGGTTTCCTCACAAAATACAAACTCATTGGCCTGGCGCTCAGGGCTTTTCCCTGTCCAGCCACGTGCTCTAGTGTCACTAGTACCCCCCACTTCCCTCTCGGAGGCTCACTCCTGCCACCGTATTAGACAGTCCCCACATCTGCCACTCCCCTTCCTGCCTCCCTGCCTGTTTGTGCCATTCTGCCACCGTGAATGGTCCCAGCCCACTCAGGATCTGTCCCATGACGGTAGTCATCTCCGGCTTCTCTGAGCCTCCTTCACGGTGTCCCTGGGTCTCTCCAACCGCATTTATCATTTTCCATCGTGTTTAGTGGTCAGTTATCTTCCCAGGCGACCACAGCAGACAAGCACACATGCTCGGCAATCGAAGCCTTTCTCGCGCATCTTTGACCTCGGCGTTCGGTGGACACGTGTGTCCCGTGGGGGTGATGAGTACGGCACTGAAACCCTGGGCAGTGGGAGGGGTAAGTGACCGGACCCCTGCCGAGTGTTCCCAGGCGCCTGGCCCTGGGGAGTGACTCGTACTCTTACTGTCACTGTTGCTGACTGCTGCTACCGTCCTCTTGACCGAGGCTTCACCCTCCACAGTTTCAGTTGCCTGTGCTCCATTGTGGTCCAAAAATATTAAATGGAAAATTGCAGAAATAAACAATTTCTGTTTTAAATTGCGTGCCATTCTGGGTAGTATGGAGAGTTCTCGTGCTGTCCTGCTCGACCCTGTGTGCTGGCCCTGGGAAGGGGAGAGGAGGCTCCGATCTCCTCCTTCTTCGGGCTCTCCTCCCCCCCAAGGCTGCACACACACACGCTCTCAGGGCTGGGTGTGGGGAGAGGGAGCAGAAAGGACGCCAGGAGTGGTGAGAGCAGAGCAAGCAGGTCAGGGCCATGCGGCAGTGGGGGGGGGGGGGGGACGTGGTGCAGAAGGAAGAAGGCGGGAGGTAGTGGAGAAGGTCCCAAAGGGAGAGGGAGCTCGCACAGGCTCCCTCACGAGCAGCTGGGGCCAGCTACCTGCGACCTGCTGGGAGGAGGTAACAGGTCCTGGCCACCATCTCGTCTCTCCACTCTGGCCTTTCCTGTCCGTCTCCCCACTGCCCCATTGCCAAGCCCACACTGGCTTCCTTTTCACTCTTTGGTTTCTCATTGTATCCATTGCCCATCGCGGCACTCACCGCTTGCTTTACAGTGATGTGTTTCTGTGGCCGTCTCTTTCATGGACCTGTGTGCCTTGGGTCCCCTTCATCCCTGGTGCTATGGCCTAGGCTGGCACCTGACATGTGCTGATGCTTAGCAAGTGCTGAGTGAGTGCCTGTCCTTTGTGACATATGGACACCCTCGAAGTCACATAAAAAGCTGTGTGACACCGTGGGTCAGGGACTGCCTTCCTGAGTGAGGGTGATGGGGAGAAGGTGGAGGGTGGAAAGACATTTTTTAAAAAATGAGCATTAAATAGTTGACTTGTGGATATAATGTATAATTGGGTAGGGTTTTCCATCCATGGATAGGGGCAGGGTACAGAGGGGGAGTTGAGGTTTTAAACAGGAAACCGACCTGTGCTTCTTCCTACTTCCGCCCCGGTGGTCCAGGTGGAAGTGGGCGGGGGCTGCATGGACAGGGGCTTCGTGGCCAGGCCCACTCTGCGTGAGCCAAGGAGCTGGGCTCTGGGCTGCGTCCCACTCTTAAATGGCTCTCCCTTTGGGAAGTTTTTGAGGCAGTCATTAAAAACATTGCTAAAACAACAGTTTCCCTAGATGTAATCTACTGGTGTACTAGTCAAGGTTCTCCAGCAAAACAGAAACAGTAGGATATGTGTGCGTGTGTGTATAAAATATATGGATATATATATATGGATATATATATATATATGGATATATATATATATATATGAGGTCTGTCCAGAAAAAGTCTAGCCATTGTTAACATAACAAGAACAGTCTGTGTGGCATCTATGTAACCTGGCAGCTAAGGAGAGTGGCCTGGAATGAGCATGTGTGAACAACAATGACTTCACTGCACTAGTCAGTGGGGGCAGTAAATGCCATTGAGTGAGCATATGAACTGTGTGGCCGTCACATTCAAAATGCCTGAGAATGTAGAGTGATGAATCTGCATCAAATTCTGCATTAAACTTGAGCATTCCTCTGTGGAAACTATTCAGATGATTCAGAAGGCTGTAGCTATGGGCAACTGGTGATTGGCAGCTTCATCACGACAATGTACCTGCTCATGCATTGGGTCTCCTACAGAGTTTTTAGGCAAAACATCAAATCACCCTGGTGACTCAGGCCTTCTATGGCCCAGATTTGGTGCCTTTCAACTTCAGCTTTTCCCAAAGGTAAAATCACCTTTGAAAGGGAAGAGATTTCAGACTGTTGATGAGATTCAGGAAAATACTCTGGGGCAGCTGCTGGTGATTGGGAGAACTGTGTGAGGGCCCAGGGTTCTTACTTTGAAGGGGCCTGAGGCGTCATCGTCCTATGTACAATGTTTCTTTTAAAAAATTTTTTAAAATATAGTTTATTGGTTATGCTATTACGGTTGTCCCAATTTTCCCCCTTTGCCCTCCTCCACCCAGGACCTCTCCTTCCCTCCAGCAATCTTCTCTCTTAGTTCATGTCCATGGGTCATACATGTAAGTTCTTTGGCTTCTCCATTTCCTATACTGTTCTTAACCTCCGCCTGTCTATTTTGTACCTACCATTTATGCTTCTTATTCCCTGTACCTTTCCCCCCGCGCTCCCCCTTCTCCCTCGCAGCTAAGAGGGATCTCCTGAGAATCCAGCAGTTTCTTCTGCCGCCCCACCCCCCACTGGTTTTTACAGCCAGATGTCATGGGGACTTATCTTCCTGGCGCCGCAACCCTGGGCTGCTGGGTGGTCTGGTTTGGGGATGGGATCCCTTGCTCCCAAGGTGTCCCTCCCGAGTTTTATCCACCACATGTGAATGTGGGACTGCCTGTTCTGCTGCCTCGTCATGTGACTGTGGTTCTGTGCCTCTCCACTTCTCTCCACATCTCTGCTGGTCCTACCCATCTGGGTGAGTTGTGGCAGACGCTGGCCTGCAGAGTCTGCGTGTTGTGGCTGAAGACGGGAACAAATGCACAGGCTACAGCAATCCTGTGGCGAAAAAGGGACAGAATGGCACTCTCTGAAGATGAGAGTCCTGCGGCCGCTTCTCTCAAGGGGAGAGCACCTTGGCCACTCTCTCAAGAGGAGAGCGCACTGACCCTTGCCTGGACGAGCTTTTATTGTTTTTCTCAGGTCTTGTATCAAAGAAGGATTTATTATCTATTACATAGGATATTGTTGTCTACATTTTAGGTACAATCAAGGAAATGAAAATAACAAATACAGAAGGGAAAGGTGGCGAGCCAATTAGCTCCATCCTTGAGAAAATTCACACAGGCTTTGGAAATTACCTTGAAGATAGACAATAAACATCTACTATTTCAGACCAGGGTGAGGGAGTTTTAGCAAGGGCAAGCTGTAACAGTCTTTATGCGTTTTCTAGGCCTGATTCCCACAGGAAAACCTGGTTTGGGGGTCTGGCTCCTGCCCACCACGTCACTTCTGTAGGTTTTCCATACAGAGCCAAGTCACATTTGCCAGATTCAAAACAAAACAGTTCCCTACAGTGAGTGTGGCCTCTTTTAATCCTTGGTTGTCAGACTTCCATTTTATGACTGCTCTCGGTGATATTTGGTTTGTAGTATAGTTGTCATTTTTCTGGAGTTGTGCAGTGAGGCAGAGAATGTTTACCTACGCCTCCACCTTGACCAAAATCCTCACACTGTTTCTTGTATCTTGTATCTTCTTCAACAAATGTCTTAATTTTTCATACTACATGGCTGGATATTTTCTGAAAGGACCTTGTGTAATTATATATTACATTAATTAGACATCACATATATAATATATGAAAATTTATTATGCAGAATTGGCTCATGAAATTCCAGAGGCCAGAAAGTCCCATGATTGCAGGCTGGAGACCCAGGGGAACCAGTGTTATGACTAGGGATCGAGATTCCTATGCCCTCCTCCTACTTTGATTTGACTAATTGCTGGAGTTTGGTTCACAGAACTCAGGGGAACACCTGTGCATAAAGGGTCTGCTCAAAGGTACAGATGAACACACAGATGAAGAGATGCATAGGGGAAGGTCTGGGAGAGTCCCAAGTGCAGGAGCTTCTGTGCCCCCTGGAGTTGGGGTGCATCAGCCTCCTGGTAAGAGTAGGAGTTCACCAGCGTGGGAGCTCCTTGAACCCCAGACCCTGGGATCTTGTGGACGCTCCTTCCTGTGAGCATGACCTTCATAACTGCATTTCCAGCCCCTCTCCCCTCCCTGGAGAAACAAGAGGCGGGGCTGAAAAGTCCAAGCTTCTCCTCAAGGCTTGGTCTTTCTTGAGACCAGTTCTTACCCAGGAGCCATCCCGGAGTCACCCAGAGTTGCCTCAACAGAACTAGAGATGCTCTTAGTATTCTTGTCACTTAGGAGTGTACAAGGGATTTAGAAGCCCTGTGCCAGGAACCAGGGGCAGAGACCAGTATATACATTTTTCTAGTACTTCACACAGAGGCAGTGAATGACTGCGGGCCGGTGTGCAGTGAGACAGGTGCACAACAAGACAGGTGTGCAGTGAGACAGGTGCGCAACAAGACAGGTGTGCAGTGAGACAGGGGTAGTCTTTGAGAGGCCCGGGTGGATCCCTTTCATGCCTCAGCTCACTTATTTTTTTGTAATACAGACTTGATATTATGTTTGTTGTTTTACTATAAGAAGGGGAAAATGTCTAAACTTTTGTAGTATTTTTGGGTTTAAGATATAAAAAAAATTGTTACATGGAGAGTAAAGAGGTATAACTTCCTAAAACAATCTGGGTTTTCTCCTCCGCAAATTGACTTAAGGCTAAGTTGCTTTGTGTTTGATAAATGTTCTCTTTCGCTACCCTGAAAAGTTTACCCGCTAAAACGAAATTTCAAAGAACTCCAGTTTCTCAAGTTGGTAAGCATGCAGAAATCTATCTCATCCCCCCTTTTATCATGCATAAACCTCTTCTGAAGTACCAAATGAGCCATCCTTCTCCACTGTGTGCCCCGGAGGTGGGGACCACCCCCTCATGGGAGCAGCTGCCTGCAGCCTGCCTTCACTCTCTAGAGGACAAACGCCAACCTCTCCCAACAGGTGGCACTCATTTTTAGCCAACTGTGTGTGTAAGACCCAGGGACCTTCTAGGTTTTTGTGAAATCGGGAATCCTTAAAACACCCTAGCGCAGCAGAGGCATGGAATACATTTTGGTTGGTTGATGGAATGAATGACTGGCTCGAGCGTTGGAAAACAAGGAATAAGGAAAGGTCTGTCTTCGCACAAGATTAGTCTGCTTGACTTAGCTGTCTGACAGGAGTGGCAGACGTCCTGCACATTTAACTTTGCTACATTTGGTGACGGTTCTGGCCTCGAGTCCTCGTGAAGAGTTCATCTAGGCCAGTGGAGAGTACACTCTTTTGGTGCTTTTCTTAAAATGCCCCCAGTTGTTCATAAAAATCCATCAGCAGGCACATGATGACATGGCAGTTTCGGAGCTGAATAGGTGAAGGCCCCATCTGCGTGGCTTAAAGAACCATAGTCATATCCGGTCAGTATTTCGGCCACATCTCATGCTGATGAAGAAGATCAAAAATATATCTCCTCACCAGACACAAAAGGACAAATGTATGATTTCATTTGTCCTTTTCATAGGCGTGTGAGGGGCCTAGAGCAGACAAGCTCACAGAGACAGAGCGTAGGGTGGAACCTGCCAGGGGCTGGGAGCAACGAGAACTGCTGCTCAGCGGGCACTGAGTTTCGGCCTGGGGTGATGAAGAAGTCCTGGAGAGGGGAGGGTGGCACAACAATGCAAACGTGCTTAATGCCGCTGAACTGTGCACTGAAAAACGGTTAAAACGGTGAATTTTATGCTGCATGTATTTTATCAGAAGACAGGGCTCCCGTGCCGCCTTAGGTGGCCGTTCAAAGGAAGAGCCACACAAGATGTTTCCGGGCCTTTCGTCACCCCAAGATGTCAAACTCTGCCTTTCCATTTGCGAAGCGTCTGGTTCGGGAGCGTCGGGATGAACGTGACTGGTGCACCCTCTAAGTCGCCTGGTTCTGCTGGCTGGAGACGTGGTGGCTGAGCGGCCCCCAGCTACCGAGGATGCTACTGCGTGGAAATGGGGCTGGGGGTCCCGAGATGCGATGCGTTTAGCCTTTCAGGACACCTAAAGGAGCGCAGCACGTAGTGTTGGAGCTGCCTGGTGAACTGTCCCGGCCTTCGAGCTCTGTCACCTCAGGGTGGCAACGGGGGTGTCTCATGCTGATCGGAAACCCTGAACACGATGCGGGATGTGCTGTCAAAGCAAATGAGGGCACGAGCCGTCACTGAGCACCGTCAGGTTCTCCCAGAGATGAGTCTTTTACAAGCTTGGTGCTCAGAGGGGGTCTGCAGGCCACAGCACAGGCCCACCCCAGACCTCCGGAATCAGGTTTGCTATAACACGACCCCCTGTGACTTATTCACACCTTGAAGTGGGTACTCCATAGTGAACAGCTTGGGAATCACCCCTTTATGAAAGGGAAACTGTGTAGTTACCCCCTAAGGCTATCAACAAAATAGGAGTTTTAAGCTGGGAACTTTTCCTGGTTCAACCTCCCCTTGCCTTGAGGGAGGCTGAATTCCAAGTCACCATTAGTAAGAATCCTGAGAATCTCAGCACTCAAAGGAGCTTTTGCAGGAGAGCCGGGGGTGGGGTGGCAGGGGGTGGGGAAGTGGAGCTCATCCAGGCCACAGTGGCTTAACCCCCTCCCCCTCCCCCACGGGCTTCACATCTCAAAGGAAGTTGAAGGCTGGGTGGGCCTCCAGGCCCCCTTTCCCTCTGAGGTCTGGTGCAGTTCCCTGGGGCCCAGGGGGTTTGGCTATTACTCCTCAAATATGGCAGGTTTCTCTCTACACAGGAATTCTCTAATTATCTACAAAGAGAATACAATTGTTCTGTGTGGTTATCTTTGTAGTATTTTTTTTCTCAAACAAGTGATGTCATTTGAAAGACATACAGCACATTTCCCCCAGATTTTAATATGGGAGAATAATTCCCTAATTGCGTGGAAACTCTTGTCTCCATAAACTCTTGCTTTGCAGGACAATCCATGGGTAAACTCCGGTGTATCTAACTAAGCTGGATGCCGTTCGTGGGCTTGTCACTCATCCAGTTTCCCCCAGTTCTGGGACGGTTCTACAGAAGGGAAACAGGCTGGGAGAAGTCACCCAACCTGTGCCCGGTCATCAGGCTACAAAATGACAGAACCCACGGTTCACGTCCAGGCGCGTCTCGCTCCCAGAGCTACCCCTTTGCACGCAGCGTCCCATGCCCTGGGCCAGGCCAGCTGCACTTGTATTACTCCGGGCTGGTGCCATCTCTCTGGCCCAGGTCCTGTCTGCTCTGAGGCGCGAATGGGACACGTGACCGTGGAAGAACTTTGCAGGCTGGGCAGCGCTTACAGCTGTTAGATGGCGTGGGAAGGGCCAGGCGGCTTAACGTCACAGGTGTCTGCGTTTTCTGATCTCTCGGGCACTAAAACAAGACAAGAAAGGCCGTGATTTAAAGGCATTTCCTGATGAGTGAAACCTGGGAAGTATTAGAATTCTTAGGAACATCTGGTCTCGCGGGGCCTTTTCCAGCCCCGCTCCGCCCTTTCCTTGCTGAGAAAATACCGCTCTGTGGTCCGGAGACGTGGGCAGGCGCGTGCTCTGTGGCCGTGCAGCGCCGCACGCCTCCTCCCGAGCTCTTCACGGCGGCTTTTAGCCTCTCTGGCCGGAGCCAGCCAACGAGCCTCTTGACGCGGGAGAGCGGGCTTCTAAGCGGGATGATCCATCGGCTCCGGCTCTGCCTCTGCAGGAAGCTCCCTCCACAAAGCTCACGGTCCACGTGCCACACAGGGGCACCCCGGAGTGGCCTCTCGCAGGACGCCCGGGGCCTGTCTGGGGTGGAGCTGGGATGCAGAGAACACAGACAGAACACGATACGGCTGATAACGGCCGGAGGAATCATTTGGCCAAAAACACGATGTGCCTGATGTTGAATGAATAGCGAAGAAAATGATAGGGCTCATGCCAAGATCTTTCAATATTGTGCTAGAGACAAACCAAACCCAAAAAGCCAGTGCAAGTATTGCTAGCGTGATTCGTCAAAAGCCACGAAATCACAGCCTTTTTGGGTGGGTCCATTGATGGAGTCCTGCTGAGGCAAGGGAAGCCTTCCTCACACTGGTCCCTCCCTCAGGTCCTCCTTGGGGGCTTGCAGCGGTTCCCTGCAGGCCGCCTCGCTTCCTCACACAGCCTTCTGCACTCTCCACAGGGCGGCGGGGTTAGCCCTTCTGAATGCACTTGTTTGATGAGTCCCCTCTGAAAACCTTCAGCGGCTGCCAGCACCTGCTTTACCTGGAGAAAGCCCAAGGCCCCAGGCCGGCCTAGTCCTTCCCGTCTGCTGCCTTCTGTGCCTCACACTCTTCTGAACACTCAGCTTCGTGAGTGTATTTTCAATCCTCTTCAGTTTTGTTCATTGTTTCCCTAAGTCTCTAACGTCTTTTCACACTTGGCTCAGGTGTCACGGCCTCTTAGAAACCTCTCTAGAAGCGCACCGGCATCTCGGGTCTCACTGCGCCATGCCACGTGGCCTGACTGCCAGGAACACAGGGCGGGAGCCAGTCGGCATGGGTTGTCACCGACCTGGCCGCTCGGCGCGTCACCTTAGTCGACTGTTTTGTCTGCGCTGAGCTTCAGTCTCTCCTCTGCGAGAGAGTCAGGAGTAGACGGACTTCACTGGGTCGTTGTGAGGAACAATTCCGGGCGTGCAGCAAGTCGGCGATCTGTGTTAGCTCTTAGCAACACTTACCACCTATTCTTTATTGGTGTCTGTCTTGTTTGTCAACAACAAGACCTTTGAGGCCAGGGACCGTCTCTGGTCACCCGTGAAACCTCACTCAAGGGGAGAGCAGGTGCTCACACGAATGTGCCTCGAGCACCTTTTTGGAGGTGAACGTAAAACTTGGGTGACAGATCGGAAAAAGCGTTCCAGGAACGGGTGATGACACCCGAGAGTGTAAGGACAAAATCTGTGGGAGGCTGGAGAATCGGCTCAAAGGAAATGGATGGTCCTTAAAGGGAGGCAGGGAGCGAGGCGGGGCTGAAGAAAGGGAGCGAAGGGAACGCTGCAGCCAAGAGCCAGGGAGACACCGAGCACAGCAGGGTCGGGTGCAGAGAGTTCTGGCCGCAGGGAGAGTGGTCGGAAAAGTGGGACGGGGATTTCTAAGCAGCTACAATAGCTACTGTTCCCAAACCCTTCTTCCTTAAAAAGAAAAGGCAGTTTTATGATCACAAAGCCACATTTTTTTTTATTGATAACTCAATCACTACGTACATTCAGTATTGCACAAATCTCAGTAATACAAACTCGTAAGCGTAAACCTACTGCTCTGGGTTTGGGTGCTTTTGGTGGCAGGTACTAAGCAATTACGACTCGTCAAGGAACTCAGCCACTTCACTTCGTAAGACTCGGCTTTCAAGAAAGCACAGGGCATCTCATCAAACACTTAGTATGTCCAACCCAGGAAACTCAGTAATCACATTATAAGAGGAACACTGTTAAAAAGAAAAATTGATGCTAAAAATGTTAGGTTAAAATAATAGATTTAAAAATTTTAGCAACTGGACTTAGGATTCAGAAAGTGAATGCTTACTGGGAATTTTGGGAAAAGCCCTCTGTGTTCTGCTTCACAATTGCTGCTACATTCCAAAAGGGAATTTCTGGGTTGCTATAGTATCTCCCCTGCTAGTATTAACCACCGCGGCATACTTCAAAAGAAACAACATGGCAATTCACATAAATGGGCTTTAAAATAAGATTTTTCTCACTCAAAATAAAATAAACATCAAATTACACAGAAATCCCACCAAAATGTCAGTCAGAGAAGCCAGACGGCCCGGTCATTTGCCTTCACTGCCCGCCTCAGAGCCCAGGCTGCACGTGGCCCCGAAGCTCCGCGGTGCGTGGTGGACACACGCCCTTCTCCTTCCCCGGGGCTTCGTTTCCTTGGGTAAAGGACGGAGGGGGCTGGGCTACATGGCTTGTAAGAGACCTTTCAAATAAAAGCATCTAAACTTGAGATCCCTCCTTGAGCAGACATCTAGGGTAGCGAAGGAAATGGATGAAAAATGGTGGGCGGAGCATTTCTTATGCCATCACTCGAAACCATTCAAGGAAATCTCTGACACTCCATCTATTGGCATCTGATGCTGCGGCAGGGGGAGCAGAAGAGGCATTTCACAATGAAGTTTTGGGTAAAGGCCGTGCCAAGCTTGTGTAGAAAAACGATGCAGCACCACGTCAACCCAGCAGTCAGGACCTTGTGCCTCTGAACTGGACAGCCATCAACCTGGCTGGAGATGCACATTCCAGCTGTTCAGTAGAGAGCTGCAGAGTGCACGCCTGTTAAGAATGTGTTTGCCAGAATCCTCCCAGGCAGGCACCTTCTGTAAAACTGGATCTAACAGAAAGGATGCACGAAAAGTAAGTGCAGGGTAGGATTTTTTTTTCTGTACAGATCAGAAAAATGACCCCAAAAGAATGATGGCTTCTTACATTCTGTCCCCTAAAAAGAATACAAATAGCACTTCTGAAATCTAACACACTGGCTTCATTTTCCAAACACGTCACTTTATTTTCCTCAGGAGGCAGCCATGCAGTATGAACCTCAAGCACGTGACGGGCACACGATTCCTTCAGCAAGCCTGGGCCTTCCGCAGGCTTTCCTGGGGCTCTCGGCCAGAGGAGTCCAGAGGAGTCAAAGGTTAAAGCTTTCTCCGCAGCCACACGTTCCTTTGATGTTCGGGTTATTGAACACAAACTCACTGGATAGTTTGTCCTCGACATAGTCCATTTCTGTTCCTAAAAGTGTCAGCTGAGCCTTCTTCTCGATGAACACTCTGACTCCTTGGGGAGAAGAAAACACACGTATGAAGCCTGCATGCCAACAAGCCTGTTGATTCAGAGCACGAGTAAACTTTAAATGGTAACTGCTAACAAAGACCAAACAGGAAGCTTCTGTCTCATTGTGTCCTTTAAGGGATTCCGTACTCAGCTTCCTGTCCCCTCTTTCTACACCATAATCGATGTCAAAAACAATTATATTAGGTTAGGAAGCTACAAAAGCAAATTCCGTGACAATACTATGTAAAACTACAATTTGCTTTTCACTATATTTCACCCATTTCTCCAATTTGCAACATAAAGAAAACACTGAGAGTTTTGTAAAGATGGAGTCAGTAACGTTTATGAAAACCCTGCAATGACACCTGTACACACTGCCACACCTGGAGACACACAAGGGACTGTGGGACAGTGGGCTGGTTTAAGATGACACTGTTCTGTCCTGTGTATGGACTGGAAAACTGGTGACAGCATAGTCTCATGGTAATTATGCAGGCAGAAATTGGCATCTGTATGAATACAATTGATCTAATTACGCTTTCTTCCTCAAGAAATTGAGTCATTACTTAAATATACACTATATGTATTTATTAGATCTCTTAAGATGAAAAATTTAATATTTAAATTTATGTACTGATTTAAAACTAAAATATTGACAAAAACCTTTCGTGGTTAGTAACTTCAATTTAGTACAATGAACTCACACTAGGAACCCAGGAAGGCTAGCCAACAGCACACTCCCAGTGCACAAACCGCTGTTGCAAAACCCTTGTCCTATGAAATTCCCTCAATGTTGCAGCGTTAATTTATTACGTTTTAAATAGGTTTAATCAGATTATTGCATAGGGACAGGAAGTGGGGGGCTAATATAAAGAACTGAAAATTTTAATTTGGAAATTAAAATTGGAAATATAGAGTCCCCGAGAGCATGAGATGATGTTACTTGACATATACGTAAAACTGCTACTCCACACAAAAGTAGCTGGTTCATTTTGAAGTTTTATCATCTTAAACTCCTTTGACACACAACAATTATCTTTCACAACTGAAACACACAAGTTTATCTGATAATCTACCAGACCACGGCCTCTGGAGTGAATCTGAATGGGGTCAAATGTTCACAAGGCCACTTACTAGCTCCGTGACCTTAATCTCTCCAAGCCTCAGTTTTTCTTATCTGCAAATTGGGGACAACATGGTACCATTCTCCTTAGGCTGCTGTTATAAATCAGTCACTACAGGACAGTCCGTCAAGCTGTGTCCGCCTCACGGTGAGCACTGCATGTTGCCAGTCCCACCATCATCATCACCTCGAACATTTTAGGCAAAGCAAAGTGCCCAGAACACGTACCATCTTGAACAACTTCTTCATCAGAATCTCCTTTTGTCTTTGTATATTCTAGAGTGTAAGAAAGGCCATTACAACCTCTGGTCCGGACACCAACTTTCACACCTACCTGAAAAATCATTGTAAACACAAACTGAGTTTTAAAATAGCACAGGTTAAATAATCACATTTTAAAAAGTCCTGACTATATGATAGTATTCATTTACTCAGAAGTTCAAAGATACATATTAGATTCCCGGCTAGAAAATGGTCCTTTAGGAAGTAGAAGTGGAACGGGAAACAGGCATGTTATTTTTATTTTTGTATTCTCACCTG